>JAVQJD010003459.1:0-33866 GCA_036023655.1 Nannoperca australis
GCTGAGTACAAATAAACACACACCGCGTTTAAAGAGCATAGTGTGTGGAAGTTGGTCTCGACCGGCTCCATGTGATTGAGTGCCCTGAGATAACTTTGTTATGATATGGCGCTATATAAATAAAATTGAATTGAATTGAACTGTATACGGTATGTTTCCCATTCTTACCCCTGAAGATGTAGAGACCTTCAACTTATTTATGAGAGTTTGAATGGCCCTGGAATCTGGTGCGCCCTCTTTGTGAATCAAATCCAAAATGATCTATGGTACAGGACAAAGATTAAAGTCATGACAAACCATACCACAAATCAAAACCTAACAAAAAACTAACTTCATATGAACATAAAAGCACACATTTGAGTTGTCTGCTTTCCTAATAGGGATGAAATATTTCGTACAGGCTTTTTCAAGATAATTGCTTCTTCTTCCCACCTCAAACACAATATAAAAAGATGACGAGCACAAATTCTGCAAAAAGAATGAAAGGCTATAACTTCCCTGTGCTCTTGTTGTTCTTGATGTGTGTGACTCGTAATAAGAAACATATGATGCTCATATTGCGGTGTAAAAATCCACTTTCATGTTCAGTAACCTTAAGGAACAACTCTTAAGGAATGAATGAATGAATGAATGAATAGGTTCTGGGTCTGGTAGCTTGAGGGTTGAAACCTGACAGCAACTAAAGTATTGATGTGTTTTGTACACGAAATGCTTTGTGCATTTATGCTTACATAAATACATACATTTTGCTGTTTGATACACACACACACACACACACAATAGTGGATAAACTCTCACCCTTGCTCTCAACCCCAAGAGGAGCTGGGCAGTCTGCTTGAAACTCATGACCTCAGGGACAGTCTGCATCACCATGGTCACAAACTCCTCCACTTTCCCATACTGCTTTACGTCTCTCTGCCGTATGACCTGCCATATGTACGAGTATGTCAGCTGCAGAGGGGAAGCCATCAAGCGAAGGGAGGCCAGGGGAAGGGCACCTCCAACACCTGTGCAGAGCATGACACAAAGTTAGGAAGTTTTGTGTAAGCGTGTGCAAAACACCCAGCAGTTTTTTTGTTTGAAGCTGGCTAAGTTTGTATGTCAACTAGTCTTTGATAACACGGTTTAACAAATCCTTTATTGAATAAGTTCTTACATTTTCTTTAATCTATTTGTGTTTCGACTGTCAAACAGAAATGTGTACTTAATAGGGTCTCAAATGCTTGCAGCAAAATCACAGATACTCAACAGAAAATCCCCTAAATCCAAACTAGCAGATATAAAACTTTTTTGAAATCTCCCAACTAAATAGTTTAGTTAAATTAGGTACATACACACATTTGTTATAGCTTTAACTTGTGTACGGTCACCTTTTTTTTTTACTAATTTCTATTTTGAACGTATATGTGTTTATGTGCTTCATACTGTGTAACTAACTGAATTGCCCTTCAGGGACAATCTTCCCTCTCTATCAGGGATAATGATAAGGACCATTGGGTTTGTAAAATGTGTGTTTAATACGAACTAACAACAGCAGAAGTGATTTTGCAACTGGACCCAGAAGCTGCTGTAGGGGGCGCTGCAGTGCTAACGACATGCTTTGATCACTGCAGATAAGTAGAACGTGCACGTTTGCGTGTGCACGTGCAGTCGTGAAGAGAATGAGCGCCAAACTACAGCCGAGTTAGATACAAACTTTAAGTAGATGGTATGAGCAGTGTATTGTTACATAAGGGAATAGTCCTAGTTGATATTACACGATGCATTGGTCGATCAGGACACCCGGGGAAAAGGATGGTTTCATTTGAAATCAAGCAGCCTGGACAGCCCCTGCTAAAGCTTGTTAGCTAGCTAACCACCAAACAGCAACAAAATAGCAGAAAGACTTTGCTACACGCACGTTGACTTGCGGTTAAAAGCAAGAAGTCATTCTACCACAACAGCTGGCTTAGTGTGCATCTCATATTCTGACCACCGTTCTCGGCGGCAGCTCCTGTTAGCTTGCTAAGGTTAGCGTAGCAACTTACCTGTGGTGTCAGAGCGTTTCTCCATTCTGTACTCAGGATGTGTCGCTAATTCATGAGTTTACGGAACGAGGGCACAGATAGGCTGATAATGTTCGAGTTCACCCCGAAATGTAATGTTTAAAAGTATTTAACCGTCTTTAAAGCGGCCGTCAAGCCAGGAAGAATAATGGCGACCGCTGGGTAACGGCTTTCCAAAACAAAAGTCTGACTGTTTCCGGCGGATCTTACTATATAAAATAAAAGCACAGGCTTTTGAAGATGCAATGAATAAAAAAATTAAAAAAAGCAATCGCCCCTATGAATTACGATGATTATGAATTGGTTAATTATTTTTTGTGATATTTTCGCCATGTTGAGGGCCTTAGTGTATATACTCATTCTTTCTTATGTCTAACTTTTTATTTTATTTTTTTACAAAAAACAAGACAAAAAGCAAAACAATACTGAAATGTTAAATGAAACAGAAGTTACAGTATAACAAGCTCAAAAGCATTGCTCCTTGTGATGCATTACAGCAACAAATGTCATTTTATTATAACAAATGTAACAACCAAAACATTTCATTAATGCTATTGTTGGTATTTGCAATAGCCAGGGAAATCTAAAAATACATCAAAACCTATGAATTTGTGTCTCTTTGACCTGTCAATGTTCTACATGAATGTATGATCTCTGTACTGAGATCTTTATGAGAAAAAACAAATATTTAACTTCTAAAAGCAAGAATGGAGGCTTTTTTTAATCAAGTTTGCGTATTTTTTATGTTGAAATGTGTAAAGTTATGTTATCATTTTGATTAAAAGGACGTCACGGAAACATTCACATTTCGTGTGTCACTGTTTTGCTGACAAAAATAATAAGATGTACCGATATACTGTATATTCTTACATTGCTGACAAATAGTCTCAGAATATAGGTTTACATATAATATTGATAACATGATTTTGATCATGGGCCATTTACAAGGGGTGGACAAAATAATGTCAACATTTCATAAAAAAAGGACATTGAAAAAATATCACTGTTACAAACAGCTAGAAATGTGGATCACATGATATATATTTGAATGTGTTTTCCCAGAATGTAATAATGTTTATAAGTGGTTTATCTTATAACAAAATAACTTAAATATCTCATATATTACAAAAATCTTTCACAAAATAAAAAAGGAAAATTATACAAATTGGACAATGAAACACATACATTGGTACCCTTGTCTACAACATGAAAACATTTTATTAAAGGTATATCTTTCCATTTATCACTGGTGTGTTTTGGAACTAAATCAGAATACAGAAAACTGTTATTGAAATACTAACAATCCTCTGTAGATGAGGCTACATAGCCTGCGGTCGGGAAAGATTCTTAGCCTGTTGATTCATAGGGATCTGCCGACATCAGTCGCGTTTGTAACTGGCATTTCCTCAAGCCTACGGCCAGTTCTTTTGTGACGAGAACAAGCCCTCCTTATGCTTCTCACTGAGCTCATCCGTCCGTCCATCCATCTATCCCTATCTTTTTCACTTTCCCTCGTCCTGTCTGTCCTGTCTCTCGCTCCCTCTCTCTGACACATATAGCACAAGACCACTCACACTCGAGGGAGTCATGTTCTCATGACTGAACATGATTGACTCAGTGAATAAGGCATTAAAAACTCTAACACACTCACTGTTGGCCGAGCAGCAGCTATAGATCACTGGGCAACAGCTTTCAAATACAATGACGGGATTCAAAGGGCCTCCGGCGATGGCTATCTGCCATCTGGTCAGATCTTTGATACACAAAGTAGGACGCTTGTTGAACTGCTCGGTGTGTTGTTTGCGACTAGCAGGTTGGCAATTTGTGACAGATCACAGATCAAAATAATGTAAACAACAAGTACAAGACAAGCTGCAGCTTCTTCAGTCGCCCTTCTTCTTCTGATGTGTTTCAGTTGTTTTACTAAAGGCAGTACTAATAAGAATGCACTTCTCTGCATTTACCCCTAATGCATGTCAGGAGAAGTCTGAATACAGGAGCAGGTTGGGATTCAGTGTGTTGACTGTTATGTTGACTCTACAGCAGTGACAGGACAGTCAACAACATCGTCAACAAATTGATGACGGGGGTCCCATCTCAGAATTAAATGACGTCATCCAAACAGTGTAATATCATTTTGATTTGAGGCTCCAGCGATACTTTAGATATCTCAAAACTGGAGCACGGCAACACCCTGAATGGCAACAGTTCGGACTGGCAGGAATGAAAAAGCTCAACTTGGTCTGCACAGAAAAGTCGAGCCAACTGCTGTTAAACACTGGCCAAGACGAGAAAATTAATGTACTTCACCAGAACTTTTTGGCAGAAAATCAGCCATTGTGTTCAGAGTTCTTCCTCTGGTCCCAAACAACCTCTTTTGATGGTTAAGTGCTTGAAGCGTTTGGGGAGATTTGTGATACGCCTGCAGCCTTCGCAGCGGTTGAGTTTTCTCTCGTAGCTCGGGTCCATGCACTCAGATGAGTGAAAGCAGAGGAAGAGCGTCAGACCACGCTCATTAATCCAGCAGGCTCCTGCCAATTACAGACCAACCTGGAGAGTGAGCTGTTATACTGCTGTCCAGATTTCCCTTTTTTATAAACCATGCTTCATCCACTCTCATGTTCGGGGATCGCCTCCCCCACTGGCTGAGCGTCAGCAGCGTGGGTGAGTGTTTGAAGTGGGATGGAGACAGACACCGTTGGGATCATGTCAGAAGGTGCCATTTGGCTGTTTTCAGCGTTGAACACTGGTAAACGCTTTCCAAACATCACCTAAAAATTTAAAAGAAAGATTGAAAATCTTGTTTTCAATGATGAACAAATAACACGCACATATCATTACATTGGGTAATAACAGGCCCTCAAAGTACTACTGAATATTTGATGAGCAGTTGTTAACGTTACAAGAATTGCCTTCCTGGAAGTGGTCGTGAAAATGAAGGCGCACTATTATGTGGGCTTTATTAGACTGAAACCACAGAGACCAAAAGGAACAAGAGTTAGTGTAGCTGATTGGGAAAAGGCTCCCAGCCGAAACCCGAAGATCAAGCTGAGAATGGCAAGTCTTAGAAATTGCAATAGGCATACATTAAATGATCTGCCTGAATAGTGTAATAACTATGTTCCTATATCTGTAGTGAAGGAGCAAAAAAGGCAGGAAAATTGACCAAATAGTCTTTTAACAAGACGTACTAGCAGCTCTGTGAGGTGGTGGTGCTTTGAGATGAATGCTAACGTCAACATGCTAACATGGTCACACTTGACAATGCTAACTTGCTGATGTTTAGCAGGTACGTTCACTTAAGTGTGTTAGCATGCTAGCATCTAATTAGAACTAAACACAATTTACAGCTGAGGCTGATGGGAATGCCATTAGTTTTGCATGTAAGTATTTGTTCATAAACCAAAGTATTGTACAAATAAAAATGTCTGACCTGATGATGGTGCTATGCCAAAGATATGATCCTGTTCAGTGTTACAAAAAATGACTCTCTTGTGTGCCTCTGTATTCGCTGTATGCGTATCGTCATATGAATTATTTGAAAATTCATTTTTATGTTTCACCAGAAGTAGTCGATCCACATTGAGTTGGTTCACTTACTTACCAGCCACACTAGGATGACAACACAAGCTGTGAAGGGGATGAGAGCCAGAAGCAAAGGAGTTCTCTTCGACCAGCTGTATTCACGACCCTCCTGACCCCCTGGAAGAAGGATATATTTGAAATTTTACGGACTAAAGTTATATCTTAGAAATTTGATAGTGGGTAAGTCAATCCTCTTGATGTTCTAGTAGAGAGGATTCTAGTGGGATTCAAGCCTAGTTACATGCATATGTACAGTGATTCCAGTTATTTCCCCTAAAAAATATGGACTTTCTGCAAATGATTGGTGTACCTGGTGTTTGTTGTGGATTAAGGCATGGTGGCGGCTTGCATGAGAAGCCGGGTGTTCCTTTAGAGGCAGTGAGCAAGATGTCTTTGATGTAGTCAAAGTAAAGACCAGACATTAAGCTCCCTTCCTGGTAGTGACACTGGAAGACTTGCATCGCTGTTTCCTGGGGATCAAACGACAACAAGCAACTCTATTACGCAATTAAATGTGCAAAACAGCCCTTAAATGTATAAAATATTACATATTGAGCCACAGGATAAGAAGTCAACTTACTAGTTCCTCGTGGTCAAAGGTGAAGCGTAAACTCTTCAGCATGGCAATGAAGACAATTATGTTTTCTTTGTTGGAGGAGATGGCACCAAACATGTTAGCCAGCTTCCGAAGACTTTGCTCCAAAGGATAGATATTTAACACCACCCAGCACGTGCCAGCCTGGAGATGCAAGTACAAAAGAAATGAAGAATGATCCTTTTTTTCAAAATGAATGTGTATTTGATATATGTTATTTTCACTTCTTCACACATACCACTTCTTTGGGAATGTAACTAACAGGAATCTCATAATCAGAGGGGATATTCTGCTTCTGCAATGGAAATAATGACCGAGAAAGGTTTATGCAAGGTAATATCAACGATACAAGATCAATTTCTTTACATACCAGATCATGTAACAAAGACATGAATGTGATGTGTACCAAGCTTGTAGCGACTCAGTAATCTCACCAATGTTGACAGCTTGCTCACATCATCAGTTATCGGTGTCCCAAATTTTCCAGAGCAGAGATTCAAATTTGTGAACAAACTCAAGAGGAGACAAGGTGCTTTCAAGATCTGAAAGACAAAAAAGAAGCAAAATATATAAACAACATACACTATTTACGTTACACCAGGTACAATATACTGTATTTAGTATAACAATGTAAAGTTACAACAGGTATATAACCAATTACAAGCCTAGTGCCTTTCTCAAGATACCATGATTGAATCTGTATAGGAACCACAATGACTTTCCCCACTCTCATTTTCAGACACCCTATACATGCCCTGCTGCTAAATAAAAATCAATCATTAATGTTAAAGCAGATCAAGCTCACATTTCAACCTTCTTCAAGGCTTGCTATCTAATTAATATGCTGATCATCTTTAAGCATGCAAAACTCAAATTTTATATAATATATATACATGATATGTAAACAAAGGTTTTATAGTGTAGTGCTTTTACTACCAGTTCGCCATTAGTCTTCACATTGATTTAATGTCCCTTTTCCCGATCAAACAATCAATTATGTTTTGTAATTAGAAAGTTCAGCTTCTCAAATGTGAATTGTCTCTGTTTTTCTTTGTCATATATGAGAGTAAATTGAATGGCTTTAGGTTTTGGAGTGAACTCTGGGAAGTTGTGAATGGCATTTTCTTTTGCATGAATGATTAATTTATATTTATTTATATGATTTCTGTAATAAAGTTAAGATTTTGAAATATAAAACATGCAGTGAGCTCAAATATGCTGAATCGACAGACTTGAGAGTTGTCAGTGTGACAGGCTGGAATGTGTTTTGTTTTCAAGGAATTTTCATTCTTGTAAAATATTTTCTAGCAGCAGAATGAAGTGAATGTGCAGGAGAACACATGCTAATCTTTGTTATTCAATATATTGACTGAAAGCAAACTGTGTCTGTGTGTCCTTTTATTTTACTCCCCCTTTTAAAAGGGTGCAACATGAGCGGTACAAGGAGCACTTACTGTAGACCTCTTAACACATTATATAACCACTTAGTTAATGCAACAATAATGCAACTGTTAAAGGAAATATTCATCATTATGAGCGGTATTATTCAATTTTTAAATACTAAAGGAATGGTATTTAATTGTAGTATTTATACTTTAAGTTAATTTGTTTTGAAAAAAAACGTTTTTTAGATATCAAATAGGCTACATTTCATTTAACACTCAACAACACATTGTTTCTGATATCCTACAGTTGTATTTCATTGCAAGAATAAAACTGACAGGGCACAAAGACTATACAAAACATTTGAAAGAAATATTACTCTAAATGCAAATATTTTACTATTTAACAAGCACCACACAAGTGAGAATTAAACTATGGGACACAGTGGCATCAGTATATCAGTCTCTACACTTTTACAACACACAATTAGACCAACCGTCTGTTTAAAAAAACGGAATAAATAAATTCTACTTACTTTCTTCCTCATATGGAGCAAGAATCCGTGGTTGCTCAAATCCAATGCATGAAATCAAGTGTTTTCAGTTCAAAGACGGAGCTCACTGTGTGCATATGTGTGATGCCCAAGCGTGTAGTGAAACTTGAGGATGGGCCGGCAGTCTGCTTTCACTCCAGACAGACTGGTGAAGTCTTTTGACGTGGTGGAGAGGCCGCCTACAGGCTGAGTCACTGTGTCACACACTGACGCTGTCTGAGACTTTTCCATAAACTCCCACGTATCAGTTTGTTCGTCAGGAGAAAGTGGGCGCTTGTTCTCTTGAAGGGGCTATTTCGCTTAGAATATATCAAGGTTATTCCCTAAGCTGTTGTTTAGAAAGTGAAAATAAGATGACAAGCTTTGTTAATGTTGGAAGGTTTGTTGGAGGGGTTTGCTCAAAGTTTCTCTTTGCTTTATTATTTTATCATTTGTAACTATCATAATACATATTTAATTTTTGTTATTTTGTCCAGGCTTTGGCTTATTTAGTCAATTTTTACACAGTTATTGAATTTATTGAGTGAGTGTGTAGAGGTGCAGAAAGTACAATTGCACAACATTCTTATGACGTACACTGATTATTGATTTCCATTATCAAATCAATACCAGTTACAAAAAGGAATATTCAGGAAAGAAAAGGAGCACGTGTTAGAAATGATTACCGACCTTTGAGAAAACTGTTGTGTGGGATGTGGAGCGTAATATCAACAATAGTAAAAATATTATCTATGTGTAATGCTCTGCCAATAACGTGTCACAGGTATTCACAAATGTGTTGCCTTTACATCTGAGCAAATGTCACAGCACAGCAATAAGGAAAGGAGAACTTTATTCGCTGGAGTTGAAAGTGAAAACGTGACAGGCACACTGTGAGGTCAGGCATCTAAAGCAGTTCACATCTAAATATAACCCAGACAGCTTAGGCAAAACAAAAACACACGGGCTGCAAGCGGGCTGCGAGAGTCAGATCAACAGGTGAGGCAGATTGATATGACTAACATGAAAGGAAACTTCATTTTGTGGCGTCATCTCCGATTTGATAGTCTTATACTAATGTACTCACATATGACGCCATTTAAAGCATGAACAGGGGCGACATACCGAGCCAGACGCCCTACTGAATAAACAACAGCCGTGGACAAAGGGCAAAGTACAGACAGATGTGACTTCAACATATTATAAGTTACCAGCATGTGTAACGTAATTAATAAATGATTCAGGTGAAAGGAGCTCAGTGTTTTACATGTAAACTCATGTTTGTCGTTGTGTGCCTGATAATAGAAATGGTTGACTTTGAGAGGGAAGAAATAAATGAGGAACTCATTGAGTTTGCCATTCGAGAGAGCATGCAAGATGCCTACAAGCTACCACGTTCAGTACAAACACACAGGTATGAGAATCCCAATTGTCTACATGTCCAAAAATGCTTTCACTCAAAGGGATATGGGTGGGGCTACCTATCAAAACTACTTATTTAATCTTTATTATTAATACTAGTTTCTCGATGGGGTAATAAACACATTTTACAAAAGATGTATAGATTCCAAATTTACAGGAAATCCTGAATAAAATAATTGAAGACTAATAAACTTCAACACTAGAGTCATAGTATTTCCAGAGTCAAATCTTTCATTTGACCTACTACTCTCCTTTGGTTCATTAGGAAGGAACCAAATAGTGAAGACTTTATGAGGATAATGGCAGCCATTCACAAAGGTAATGCCTGCATGTGGTGTCAAAGTAATTCCAAGTAAACAGTGGGCAACAACGTTGTACGAAGAAAAAACATCCATCCAGTGGTCTTGAATATTACAAATGTTTCCCTGTGTGTCCTGCGTGGGTCTTGGTTGTGTCTCCGCAGGTGATGTGTGCGCTCTGCAGAAGCTGTCAGATCGCGTGTCTGCCTTCAGAGAGAGCGACAGCAGGGGCTGGCTGCCTCTGCACGCGGCAGCTGTGCAGCCACGGCGAGACATCCTACATGCGGTGCTGCAGGGTGAGAGCTCGGTGCAACACGCTGGGGCGTAAAGTCCAAACCAAAAGCCCATCCATTTACGTAGATGTATAGGTTAGACTACCAGGAGAAGTGGAGTGTGTGTAGTTCAAACTTAAACATACTCTTATTTGGTGTTTTTGTAGCAGTGTTGACTTCCACAGACCTGACCCTGGAGGAGCAGACAGAGGATGGGGACACATCTCTGACTCTGGCTGCAGAGGCCGGCCTGGTGGAAAATGTCAAGATGCTGCTGCAGCACGGAGCTTCACCGCATAACACCAACAGCAGGAACGAGTCTCCTCTGCTGATTGGTAGCGCACACACAAATGTTGTTACAAATATCTTAAGGTCAATACAGTAAATCATTGGTAAATCCTTTACAAATTGCCTTGTATCATTCATAAATTGCAAAACCTAAAGATTTTGGGTTTGTCAGGTTTTACAGCACCACATTTCAGATGGATCTCTTTGCTTGGTGTTTTTCCTCTGCCATGTCTTTGTCTGTTTTAACAAATATAATTTACTGTGCGTTCGGCGCTAATTATCAAATGTTAGCATGCTGACACACATTGTACCTGCATGTTCGCTGCATCACCTTGTATTTTCTACATTTTGTAGCAGTGAGACAGGGCTCATACGACCTGGTTTTAACCGTCATCATGGGTGGGGCCTTTGTGGAGCAGGTGTGTCTCACTAAGTGGACGGCCACCCATGAAGCTGCAAAGGTGAACACCGCAGCACTGATACCTACTAGAGCGCGAGACAATAAAACTGTTCTCCCTCCTTACTCTCCACCATCTTTCCTTCCTTCTTCTATGTCCTTGCTTCCCATCTCTTGCACCAGGTGGGCTGTCCAGCTATTCTGATGCTGCTGCTTCGACACGGAGCCAAAGTAACTGCCAGAAACGGTCACGGGGTGACTCCTCTGGGGATCGCAGCTGAATATGGCAACACTGAAGCTTTGGATATACTCATACAGCATGGTAAAAACACAAAAAATATGTTTAATGCTTCACATCTGTCGTGTACTACCATGCAACTCATCAGACCTTGTTGTATCCTCCCTGTGCTCCACTAGGCGGTGACGTGAATGCCCAAGCCAGCAACGGAGACACAGTCCTGTATGATGCAACTGGATCTGGAAGTCTGGACTGTATCGAGCTGCTCCTGCAGCACGGAGCCAACCCAAATGTAGCCAGCTATGCCTGCCAGCTGCCCATCCACAGAGCTGCATATGAGGGACACATACTGTGAGCTATTCTCATGCCAAAAACTTGAGAATATCTGAGTTTAAAAAAAATATCCAGTTTGAGAAAGAAAGAAACGACCGGAGAGAGATTAACATTCCTTTCCTCCTATTTTTTGTAAATGATCAAACTGTCTCTCTGTGCACCTCACAGCTCTGCAGTGTTTTCACTGTAATCATTTCCACAAAGAGCCTTCTGTTTATCACTGTTTTTCAGTTCTGTCACTGAATAACACTGTAGCTCAAACCACGATCTAATGAACATTTTTCTCTATGTCCTGCTTTCTTCTTTTAGCATTTGTTTTTCACTGTTTCTGTCCCTCACTCTCTTCCTGTTTGTCCCCAACCCCTACTGTCTCTCTCTCTCTCTCTGTAGAGCCCTGAGGACTCTCATCCCCATCACCACAAAGAGAGCTATCCGTCTCTCAGGCCAGGACCCCATCCACTCAGCAGCTGACGGGGGACAGGTTGAGTGTCTGGAGCTGCTTATCGAGAAAGGATACAATGTCAGTGCCTTGCTAGACACACACATCTCTGGTATGGTTAACTCTCTCACACACAAATTTACTCAAAACATATGAATCTTTACATAAAATGAACCTTTAAGTGTATAGAGTGTCTCAACAGTCATGGCTTGTAACAACTTTGACATAGGAATTAAGATGACTTTGTTTACAGTGTGATCAATAAATGTTTTAAATGTCTATAATTTGATATTCCTGCTGTTGTGTAATACATGGAAACCAGTGGCCTTCTAAAAAGTAGTGTTTTAAACTACATTTAAACCACTGGCATAGTTCTTCTTTTGGACTGGCTGTAGGCAGCTTGTCCCCTGATCAAATGTAAATCTTGTTGCAGAGAACTATGGGGACCTCAGGAAGACTCCTCTGTACTTTGCTGTTTCCAACGGCGACGTGACCTGCGCTGAGATGTTGCTGGCAGCTGGAGCGAGAACTGACTTGGACCCACTACGGTGCATCCTGGTTGCTATACGCGCTGAGAGGTGTGCGGCAACACATATGTGTGTATTGTCATTCGTGATAACTTCTATGGTGGCGGCGAGTGTTGTGTTGGAGTAACTTCTGATGTCCAGGTATGAGCTGGTGCAGCTGCTGCTGTCCTACGGAGCGGAGGTGAATTGTTACTTCAGGGTAATCAGCAACACACTGTTCCCCACGGCGCTGCAGTACAGCCTGAGGGACCGTGTCATGCTGCGGCTGCTGCTCAACAGTGGATATCAAGCTTACAAGTATGTCTACCGACTGTAAAAAAGAGTTCTAACAAAGTTGATTTCAGTGAAGTACTACAGTTTTTTCAAGTTGCAGCGCGTGTTTAGGAATTTGAGTAAAACACATTCAAGCACTGAAATTCAAATATAAATAATTAAGAGGTTATTTATAAAACTGCACATTTTAACATTTGATCTCTGCAACACTGTCCCTGGTAGGTGTTTCCAGTGTTGCCATGGTAACAGTGAAGAAATCGATAGTACCTGGACTGACCTCCACAACCAAGCCTACCAGATTTACAGTCAACCTAACGTCATCTCGGTAAGAGCCAATTAAGGCAGACATGTATACGCATCTGTAGACTCCATGTGTCGATTACACACACAAAGATAGCAGTCAGTTCATCGTGCGACCAGTCAACCAATCAATGAGCCAATAACCCAACATATACAATAAATCACATCCCTGATTTCTTTCTCTTTCAGTTCTGTGAGTTTGTATCGGTGTCCTGGCTGACACATCTGGTTGGCAGTGTGGTAAGGATGCTCCTGGACTACGTCAGCCATGTCAGCATCTGTCCCAACCTCAGATGCATCCTGGAGAGGAGGCCCGAGTGGGAGGAGATCTCTGACATACTGAGTAAAACTTCAAATCCATTACTTGGTAGTTAAAATAAAAAAGGATACACAATGTTAAGAATGTTTTAAGTAACTAGCGGATATATGTTTGTTTGTGTGTCCCCAGGCAAGCCACGGTCTCTGCAACATTTGTGTCGACTAGTAATCAGAGGTCACATGTGCTTCAGGACGCTGAATGACCCTGAAGCCATGAATGCTGCTCCTTTTCCTCCAAGACTGAAGAAATACCTGACCTATGGAGAGTACGACCTGTATGGTGACCTCTCCTCAACGTAAAAAACATTTTATTTATACCTTTGATTTAAATGCTGATGGGAAAGCAATTTAAAAATGAGACAATGGCAATATATTTTCTCTATGCATTGCAAACTTGTAAAGAAATGCCATTAATACAGCTGAAGAATGCATTTATAGCTTATGAAATAGAAATAGATTCTCGTGAATCTTAAATGCCTTGAACACCCACACAGGTGTTTTCACTTGTTGCTAATTAGACCAATCGGTATGATTTAAGTGTAAATTGTCCCGCCCTAACAGGTGCAAAAGAGTGAGAGAGAAATGTCAGTCTAGTAGTGTGTACACGCCCACACAGTACTGACAGGAGGTCTAATCAGGCAGGTTAAGTGAAAACACCAGTGTAGTTGGACGACATTATTCTCACTTCGTGTGAACACGTGTATAGTCAATATGTGGTTTGATCATATAAATAATACTATTGTTACTTAAATATAACATGGATTTGTTAGAATTCTTTTGATAAACAAGGATTAGGATGAACAGAACTTGGAGCTGTTTAAAATCCCTAAATGATATTAACATAATATTTGTACTTTCGTTATGTTCTCTGCGCCAGACTGATTTGATTTGAAGATTTGGAGCGATGATGTTGATGATGATCTATTCATGTGTTGGTATATTTTGTCCTTCTGAAAATGATTAAATGCTGCAACCTGATTTGTATTCTGATTCCACACTTTGTAATCCATTTGAATGGTCAAATAAGGTGAAAGTATTCACGCTAGCAGCTCTGTGAGGCTGTATTTTGAGCTAAATGCTAATGACAGCATGCTAACATGTTGATGTTTAGCAGGTATAATGTTTACCATGGTCACCATTTTAGTTTAGGTAACATTTGCTTATTAGCGCTAAATGCAAAGTACAGCTGAGGCAGATGGAATATCATTTGTTTTTCAAGTTTTGCCGACACCTCTTTGCTGATGAATGTACAGTGATCGAGCCTGTGCTGTTTCTTTGGGCGATACATTATCTCTGTTTATCTTTCTTGTTCTCTTCTGTTGGATCCCGTTGGTCTTTTTTGGCCATGAACAAAGCCACTCAGGCCGTGCTGACAGACTGCTACGTTGACAGGCCACAGTCTCTGAGCTCACATGCTTTTTGTGGCTCTGTCTCAGAGCAGTGCCTCCCAAAAAAGACGCTGCATCATGGGGCCCACACTTTGGTACGTTCCCAACTGATCCCCCTCTTAAGGCCTAAACAGCAGCTGAGGAGATTAGAGAGGAGAGGACACCGACACACACATAGACTCACCTTCATAGCAACAGGGCCCATGACTGGAGTGGGATCTCAACAGAAGCACCTATTGACTGGATCCAGTATGTCCAAACACCTTCACCTGGCAAGGATCACCTCGACTGGAGTCTGAATTTCCAATGAATCTCCAGCAACCTCAAGGTGGACATATTCTTTTATTGAAACCTCTATCCCCACACGGCTTCTTCATTTTGGAATCCAAGAGCTGGTCTTTCTGGTGGAAGTTGAAACTCGTACTGACTGGTCTGTACTAATCACGCTTTGGCCATGAGCTGTTTCGGGTACCGCCGAGAGCTGAGCAAGTATGAAGATGTCGACGAGGACGAGCTCTTGGCTTCCCTCAGCCCTGAAGAGCTGGCTGAGTTGGAAAAGGAGCTGGCAGACATTGATCCTGATGCCAACGTGCCTATAGGACTCAGGCAAAGAGACCAGACGGACAAGACCCCAACGGGCACCTTTAGCAGAGAGGCCCTCATGAAGTATTGGGAAAATGAGACCCGTAGACTGCTGGAGGACGAGATAGGTGGAGGAAGCCCCAAACCGGTCAGTGACGACTTTTAATATAGATTTGTTTGGCATTTGTATAATGTGCCAGATGGAACTTCGAACAGATTACTTACTTAAGCTAAAAGTACTAAAAGTAAGTAAAATCATAACAAAGCACTCCTTCTTCCATAGTTGCCTTAAAACCAGCTGTTTTTAAGAAGACAATTACTCATAATTACAGCATTGCATTTCAAACACTGAATAATTTTTTTTCTAAATACAGGATGAAGAACAAGAGGAGTGTGTGACAGAAGAAAACAGCGACGCAGAGGATGAAATAGATGTTGAAATTGAGAAAGAACAGAAAAAGTACGGCGAACAAAAGGAGAAGGAAGAGGAAGAGGAGGAGGAGGATGAAGAAGAAGAGGAGGAGAGTGAGGAAGAGGAGGAAGCTGTAACAGAGGAGGAGGAAGATGATGATGAGGAGGAGGAGGAGGAAGAAAAAGATAATAAATTAAAACCTGAACCCCCAAAGGATTCTGGGGTAGTAACGTCACGGGCTGACACCCCGATGTTACTGAAGCCGCAGAGGGTGGAGCCTATGAGACTGACTCCTCCCCCTCCACCTGTCGACCCAACCACTACCGGAAACCCAACCATTGTTGACGAAGCTCTGCAACGAGCTCTTAGCAACGACCCTGAAGTCACAGAGGTTAACCTCAACAATATTGATGATATTTCACAGGTACGAATGCAGAAACATGCTGTTAAAAGTTGTTTACATCAGTAATATGTGTAAATACAGTGGTTTAACAGTCCCATCTTTACATTCAGTCACATAAATTACAATTGTTTGTAAAACCCGGTAACTTAAGGACAGACCACCAAACAGGTCTGAATATACAATGTCCTTGATTGAGGTTAAACAAGATTTTCATCAAAGTTCCTTTGTTTTGTCAAAATAGTAGATTATCTCTGAGTTTTGAAGTATGGTTTGAGTTTGGATGCTTGCTAGCACCCTGCCCTTTACTGTTCAGTAACTTTTGATTGTCTGCCAGCTTATTTTTAGAAGCAGGCATCTTGTCATGGTCATGTAATGGAGGGCATAGTGACATATTTGGTGCAAACACTTTCTGTGACTGGAAAATGAAAAAAAAAACTCAATTAACAGCTTTGACAAAGTTTCTGTTTTATGGAGGGACCTTTGAGCAAGTTTACATCATCATGTGGTTTATTCAATGGTAAGCTAAGAGTATTTTACAAATTTTAGTGTTTTGTTGAATGGCAAGAGAAGGACTGCCTCCTTTGTGTTGACTTGGTAAACACTGGCCTTACTGAAGTGTTAAATTGCTTCAGGGTTGCTCTGACCTCTATTTGGTGTTGGTGGTGGTGCGAGGTTCTCTGTTCTGAAAAATATAAACATCCCAATTAACTTCTTAGGAAACCCTCATCCGATTTGCTGAAGCACTGAGGTCCAACACACACGTGCGGGTCTTTAGCCTCGCAAACACCCGAGCCGACGACCCTGTGGCTCTGGCCATTGCTAAGATGCTGAGGGAGAACTCGTCCATCACCAGTCTGAATATAGAGTCCAACTATGTGACTGGGAAAGGCGTGATGGCGCTGGTTCAAGCACTTCCAGGAAACAACACCCTGACTGAGCTTCGGTTCCACAACCAGAGGCACATGTGTGGAGGACAGGTTAGTTCTCTATCACTTCCCATTTTGCCTCAATCGAACAAATCTTCATAAAGAAACCATATGCGGTCAGAATTTTGTCTTTTCTACCTGCAAATGCATGGTAACAATGTCTCCCTTGATAAAACTGCCCCGTCCCACAGGTAGAGATGGAGATGGTGAAGATTCTGAGGGAAAATTTCACCTTGATCAAGCTGGGCTACCAGTTCAACCTGCCTGGTCCCAGAATGAGCATGACGGGGATCCTCACCAGGAACCAGGATCGCCAGCGGCAGAAACGGTTGCAGGAGCAGAGACAGCAGCAGCAGGGCCAACCAGAGGGAGCTGTTAACCCCAGAACCACAGCACTGGTGTGTAACTTTGCTCCGTTATGATACATGTCTAATAAAATAGGGTGGAGTGGAGAAGGTGGAGAAGAGCTTGCGTGGGTTGGAGGCAGAGTCAATCTTATTATGGAAGTAGGTGGTCTTGGATTGAGTTATGTGTGCAGAGAAAGATGTAAGAAGGGATTGATACTTAGTGAGTTCGGCTGCGTTCGTTAGCCACGGGCAGGAGGGGGAGGGTCGCGCAGCCCTGGTTGTCAGAGGACAGAGACTGTCAAGAGCTGTGGTTAATTTGGATAGCAAGGTGTTAGTGGCTGCACTCCTCCACCTCTGAGTTGCCCCCATCTTTTTCTACTCTGCACTTCTTATTTACCTACCTCCAGTTTGTACCTTTTGCTTTGTGAGTACACACTGGTGTCTGAATGTTTGTTGTGGTGCTCCACTGTGTAGCAAATGACTTGTCCCAGCTGGGTGGGTAATTTTTCAGTGGCGCTGGCGCTCTCATCCATACAGTCTCTCGGAGTGCCGTGTTTATGAATTGACATCGTAATCACGCCTTTGCCACTTTCTCTCCATTTTCAGCGCTTTGGGAGTCGAGGCGGGAGGGTCTCGAGTTTATATGCAGATGCTGAAAAAAAAAAAGATGGAAATCTGTGACAGACTGTTGCAAGAGGGCAGGAGAGGCAACAGCAGAGAATAGGTGAGATACTGACTGACAGGTCGAAATTGAAATAGGAAGAAGAAACTGAGGCCAGAAGAAAGAGAGATGGAGAGAGAAAGCACAGCTTGGAGTGAGGTTGAGCAAATTGGATGGATATTTTGTTGAATCACATTTAAAGATGCTATCTGTTGCATTTTCATTTAAATAAATGTTTTGAATTGTATGTTTCTGGTCTGTTTTGAATAAACGGCAGTTTCCACCTTTTTCTTCTTCCTCTCTTGGCACTTACCATCTGTAGCTGTCAACAGAAAATTACCACAGGCCTCAAAGCATGCATAGACGAAGTTGTGTGTAAGAACTTGGTATTTGGTACTCACACCTTTACACATTTTACATACAGAAAGGCTCTTTGATAATTCCAGTAGCCTTAATATAGTTATCTTTTCTGGGAAAACGCAACAACAGGGAGAGATTAAGAGGAAAACATCACAATGAGGTTAATACTGTATATTGTGCTTATACATCATGGGGGGGTGGGCTTTTGGGAAAGCTTCCCAGCATGCATGAGGGCAATGGATTTATCTCATTTTATGTTTATCTTACTGTATGTTACACTGTATGAATTAGTTTTTTAATTACCTTTTTGACTGTTGCTCTTTTTAACAGCTCCAGTATAACAGAAACACATGAGGCTGAATTATATCAAAATTAAATGTTTTAAAACAGTTAATTGTTAAAGCAGATTGATAACAATTGACATTATTTTATTTTTGCACTTTTGGTTAGAAGCTAACTACATTTCATTGCCTTTGTAACTATACTCTGCACAATGACAATAAAGTTGAATTTAAACGCAGTTATTAATAACATAATGTCAATGAAATGAACAGTATGCTGACATGGTTGACTGTAGAGTCAGGGTTTGTGTGTCAGGGATGGTTCTAAATGTTGGCACATTCTCAAGCACAAGACAAATTGATAAATCAAGTTTTATGTGTACAAATTAGTACACCCATGGTTTAAACCCACAACGTTGACAAATGAGGGCCCAGGATCATGCAGATCCTCACTTTGAACAAGTATAAGTACATTTGTAAGAATGTGTTGAAGGTGAAAAACAAACATGAAATATTAAACATGTCTTGTTACATAAAATACTGATAGAATTTGAAGTAGGACACGGTTGTTTTCTTCTGTTTGGTACGATTCTGAAAGCTTGCTTTCCATTCCCAATGGGAGGGCAGTTGGATTACCTTTGTTTTCCAAGTGCGCCACGCCACTTCTAGCTGCTGCAACTGAGCCTTCAGTAACAACCCCGGCTTTGTTAGCTCTTCTTACATTCAAACTTGTTTTTGTCTGTCCTGCATTCTCCTGAGCCTCTGATGCTGCATGATGAAATACAAAGGCAGTGGTGTCGAGAAGCAGAAGCAACGGGAAGGGGATTAAAACCTTTGCTGTGTGACACTGTAAAGAGCAGATGCCTTTTGATGTTAAAGCAATTGGCTCATACGGTGTCAAACAGCAAAGGGAATGGCGGAATAATCATAGGTATAATGTCTGACACCCAGATGTGCAAACACACACCTGTGCATGTGAACATTTCATTTCCTCTCACCTAAACTTTCCCACTCTGTCTTCATCTGTCTCTTTATATCTCTGTCCTCTCCCTCTTAGCTGCCATGTTTCTAACTCACTCCCTATAAACACAGTGCTTTATTGTTTACCACAGGACAGAAACGCTTTCCTCTTTCCAGGATTAAAGTTATTACCATCCCCACTTTCATAACACAAGTCATGATTTCTGTATTTTGTTTTTACTTTTCCAAGCTCCCAATGTTGTGGCCAAAGTGGTAGAGAATTCAAGGTCTCATTCAAAAAATAAATTTTATAAAATGTCACCAGGAGGTGAAAGAGGGCATTTAATAGAAGAGGGGATTTCAGCTGGTAGCAAGAGATTAGGGTGCAGTGTTTTACTGGGCAATTCTCTCAGTCTTTTTTTCTCCCCTCTATTCTATCTCCTGGGTTTATGGACAGGAAGGTCTTCATAAAGTCACATGGATGAACGGACGCGGGATGGAAGTGTGTGCCTGGTTCGATGATATGTGTGTATTTTCTTGCCTTGTTTTTCATAGGCTGATACCAATGGTCCTTTTTTCATCTGAGATTGCTGATAACAGACATTTTATGCCAATATTCAAGATCCTGTGAATTTATATTTAATGTGTTTAACATTTTGGACAAGCGAGTAAAATACATTGTGCATTACAGTATCTGGCCAAGGCAATGAAATTCAGTTTTGTCAGGGTTATTTCAGCGATAAATTCTTGGTCACTTGGGGGCAGTGGAAACAATGTGTAAAGATTGCCACATCATCACAGATTAAGTTGATATGGCTGTGTTAGCAAACAGTTACTTATGCATATCCAGGCGTTACAGAGAAACACTATAATTAATTTGGTAATCTTTTAGCTCTGTGGTTGATCGCCACCATCACCTGAGTAAAATAGCTGGCTCTTTTGAGGCCAAATGCTCCACAATGATCACAAGCTACAATGGCCTTTGGTGCCAAGCAGGTAGGGTACAGTGGGTTTTGGGGGCTTTTCAGTTGAAAACAGCTGCCTTTTGTAGCAAAAAACAAACAAACTATGAGAGCAATTAGAACGAACCAGAACAGTAAAGTAAAACAATGAGCTGAAACTCATTATAATGCTCTGTATATCTTTATTGGGGAGATTAAAAAGCTTCTGCAGCAGCAAGTGGGTAAAAACTCCACTGAAAGAGGACAACTACCAGTAAAATATATCAGATTATATTTGTGTTTGCAGGAAGTACAGATATGATCAGTTCTAAAAACATTAGTCTAAATTACAGACACATATCAGATATCAACCTTGTTGCCATGGCCATTGAATGTCAAATTGTATCTCACTGTACAACTGTAATTATAATGTGGCCTTCCCAGTTTGTGCTATTGTTGTTGTTGTTTGCTATGGGTGTCACAACTGCATACCACTAATTCCTTGCAGCCCAGCTCTGCCACATTCAGGATAACTGCATGCATGGTTTATCGCTTGGCGATGACCATGCTTCACTCCTTTTCAACCAGTGCAGTGCCATTACCAGCACAGGCTGCCAGGCGCTACGGGCCAGCTCCGCAGAATTGGAATGCACCCGTTTGTGTATGTGTGTGTGTGTGTGTGTGTGGGTGGATGGCAGGCAATCTGTCGCTTGTTTACACTTTATATATCACTCTCTGGGTGCTGTAAATCTCCATCGGTGTCTGTCCATGACCATCTCCCTCCTGGTTGCATTACATCAGTTTTTTCTCTTTTTCTGTCTTCCTGTCCTGCTGTATGTGTATCATACTATAAATCACTATGTGGCACACTGTAGCTTCTTCATATGATATCTTTTTGTGAGCCAGCACTGGATCACTCCCTCTTCTGACATCCGTTAAACTTTGAAAGCCTGCAAGAGTGAAATCACTATTGATCTGCTTAATGGAAGGCGTGATGCTCCTAAGGATGTGGTGATGTCACGAGATGAGATACAGACAAACACACAATCTCTTCCTGCTGGCTGCCTTGAAACGCCACCTATATTATCGATCTATCACTTAGGTGTTACTTTTTCGATCCTTCCACTTGAAATCTGGCTGACGACCAGAAAAACGAGCAGAGATTAAGGCGGAGAGGGAAACAATTTTGATCCAGGCTTTTAAATATCCTGTGCCTCTTTAACAGGCACACTCCACAGGTCATCGGGAGGCGAGGGCTGTTATTATGAAAAGCTTGCTTCGCTTACGAAGCACCAAACGACAGCGATGGCTCCACCAGAAAAATCAATTCTTTTCCACCCCCATCAGGACGAGTACCTCTAAAAGCATTTTCTATCCTGCTTTTCAGCAGCATTTATTAATCTTTCAGCAGCTGAATCTTGTCTCCCTCTCTATCTTAACATCTGGGCTGAGGCTTAAGTGGAAACGAGCTCCCCTCACCCTCCTACCAAAAAAAAAAATGAAGCGCTCACTGAAGCCGGACCTTTTGTGTTGTAGCGGCAGAGAATTCAGCTTTTGTTATGGATGTGGATGGATGCAGATTGTTGGCTAATTGATCTAATTTTAGTATTGTACTTGGTGAGGACAGGCAGTGGGGAATTGCTACTTCTGTGTTCAGTAAAATGTTTTTTAATAGGAAAAGTGAAAACAAATATAGCTGCTGTCTTGCCGTTGGTGCCTTGAAGAAAATATAAAGGCTAATGAATATTCAAAAACCTTTCTGGCTTTGTCTGTCAGCTCATCCAGACTAACTCGAACACTTGTAAACTGGGACATTTTCCAAACCCCTCTGCTCCTCTTGACAATCCATTGATTGAGGCAACTGGAAATATTGTGCTCAATTTGTCAAGTCTTTTCAGTTGTGAAGGAAGGCAGAAGAAGGAGAGAAATGTTTAAGAGTGTCTGGCTCTAGGCCCAGACAACTGGCTATAGGCTGTTTGTCTAAGTTGTCTGATTCAGCTGTTGATGGAGGTATTATTTGCAGTTGGAGTAAGCATGAGTAGCAGCAGATTTTGTGGAATACGAGGTATTTTCTCAGCTCCTGGCTCATGGGTAGGGCTAGGAGAGGAAATAATCCCTTGACAAGTGCAATATGAACGAAATCCTCGATGGGGAAAATCCCATGTTTACTTGGACATACAATTCTACCACCTTCATTACTGCTAAGGCCTTTTTCGCAAATGGACATGTTTTTTTTTCTTTCCTAATGATTCTTTCCTCTCTGACCAGTGCTGTTTGATATACACCAATTTGAGGAGTGTAGAAATGTATGAGCCAGAGACGGCAGGTCCATTTACACTTGTGGATATAAAAACACACACACACACACACACACACACACACACACATCCTTGTATTGCTAACCATCTGAGGGTTTTCCACTAACCTCATTTATTCCCTTATTCCCAAAACCTAGCCAGTACTACTAAACTTAACAACTACACTAATTGTAACATCAATCCAAACATCCTAATTGTCATAATAACACATAATAAGGACCTGACCCAAATAACTGCAACCATATCCTCATCATGAAAGTGTGTGAAATATTAAATCAAACCAAATTCATTTCTCCTTAGCATTTTGGTCATGGTCAACACCTACGCTAACATAAAACACCTAGAAACCTATTGAAAACCTATTGAAACAAACAGTATTGCAACAAAAGCAAAAAGTGATATTTAAACATTTCAACAGCATTTTCAACAGAACAGATTTAGGCTTATTTATTTAAAGGATATTACAGGGGAAAAAACATTTTGCTTTCCTAAAAAAAAAAGTGGAAAAGTCCAAGCCCAGCTTTAAGTCATGCTAGTACTTGTAAAGCTTGTACTACATGTTGTAGCACTCTGTAATGGTAAAAAACACAGGCATGCGATAATCTCACAGTTCCTCAAGCTGCTTGAAATGAACTAGTTTGCCTGATGTACCGTTCGACCACCAAGTTTTTATAGCTGATAGCTGTTTCAAAAGGTCACACAGAAAATTCTGCCGTAATAAAGTCAACATTGGAAAGTTGGTGTATCAATAAAAGTGAAATGTGATAAAGTTCTTGCAACCTCTTTTTCTGCAATGGTTTAATTCCAATTGACTAAAACATTAGTGCCACCAACTGTTTATTTTTATGAGCCCAACTTTTACTATTCACAATAGTGGATGGAAATGCACGTTCATTTGCATTTTCTTTTGCTGATTTTCTGAAATTTTGTATCTTTTCTTGTCAGTCCAAAAATTATGAAATAGTTATGTGAAAAATAGATAGATAGATTACTTTCCCACCTACTGCACACTTTACTAATTGTTGTGTGAAGTGGGAGTGATTGTCGGTTAAAGGAAGTTACAGATATTGTTGGAAGCAGCCCTCCCACTTCCAACATTGGAAAAGTGTGAAGGAAGATGTTGAAGAATGAAGTGTTCAACCATCTGACAAACACTTCGATTGAAGCCTACCGACACCTTCAGAATGCACTCCACCAGTCATAAAACGTTGCTGTAATAGAGAGAACACACTAATCAGTTTAGCTGTAGTAGTACCTCTGTCTGTTTGATCTGTTTCTCTTTGCTGTTTCCATGCACACTAATGCTGCTCATTTCTGATCTCTATTTGATATTATGACCAGGATAATGAATGATTATACCTGTGGTGAACCCCCTCAGAAGTCATTTTCATTCATTGCAAAATGACAACTAAATCTAGCTATTCTGTTATTTCATCAAACAAAGACCCTCTCGATCATTAGCTCATCTCTTGTTTTGTTTTTTTACCTGCCTGTGCCAAATGTGTTGTTTCACTCTAAATGATCAAAATCAAGTTCATGGGCTTGTTTGGTTTACCCACCATGTGCACACTGACATTTGCCAAATGTTTAGTTTGAATTGTATGATGCAGCAGGAATATTTTCTTCACCTGCCCCTGTGAATTTGCTGATTGTTTTTTTAAATAGCGTGATCTGTTAGGTCACTGCCGTGTTGTTTAAATGACTGTGGCCACCGTGGCTGTGGCAGCAGTGACTTGATGAGGATTGTGAAGGTGTCTGGGGAGCGGTGGCTGTGCTCTCAGTTTAAATGCTGCAGGGCCCGGGGGATGGACGCTCACGCTCAAAGTGTCTTTCAGTGTCGGGCAGGACAAGCTGTTTTGTTATTGGATGACTAAAAATAT
Organism: Nannoperca australis; assembly: GCA_036023655.1. Lineage (NCBI taxonomy): Eukaryota > Metazoa > Chordata > Actinopteri > Centrarchiformes > Percichthyidae > Nannoperca > Nannoperca australis. The sequence continues at coordinate 24,706 of JAVQJD010003459.1, forward strand.
AAACCTCTGACCTTGACTGGCCGCTGATGACAGAGTGAAGAAGAGAGGTGATGAGAGAGATAGTGTGTGTGTGTGTGTGTGTGTGTGTGTGTGTGTGTTTTTTGTGCATTTGACAGAGAAATACAGATAGACAGGAAGTGAGGGCAGATGTAGGAGTAAGCATTAGGTGTGGCAAGAGGAAAACAGATAGAGAAGTCTTGAAAGGGAATATATTGTAGAAAAAGGGTTGGAAACATGATAATTGAAAATTGAGACTGTACATCAAAGAATTGTGAGACGTCATAGATTAGCAGTTTTGTTGCTTTTTTTTCACATGCACCTGAAAGTGGGGCTATGTTCAATCTAATGCAGAAATTAATAGATCTTTTCCTCTCCACTTTGGGCTTTCATTCACACTAAGCATTTTTCTAACTTGAAATGCCCTCCAGAGAGGAAGAATGTGAAAATGCTAGTCTTTGTTTATATAAAAAAATGTGAAATGTGTCAGTGAATATGAGCTTTGATGTGTTGGCACCAATGGCATATTTGAAAAATCTGACGTTCAGTGATAAAGTCATTTTACACCACCTGCCCAGCAAACATCAGGCAGATGACTTTATCTGCCTTATATAGATAACTTTATCTGTTTGATGTGAACCTAATGTAGCATTTAGCAGATACAAATATATATATGTGGGGTGCTTTACCGCAGCAGCCTGGGCCCTTTCCTGCATGTCATCCCCTCTCTTTCGCCTGCCTTTCCTGTCTCTCTTCAGCTGTCACTATCCAATAAAGGCTAAACTTCCCCAAAAATTGCTCTACAAGAAAAAAAGAGACACATATGTCTCCCAAGAGTTGTGGAGAACAAACCAGAGCTAAAGGGAGAGTTGGTACTGAATGTTGTCATTGGATGTAAACGATGACCTGTGGAATATGAATGGAATTCCTAGGATATTGGGCTGTGCATTATACTACTAATACAATCTGCTGTACATTTCTGTTGCTAGTGATAGCTAGAGGGCCTGTTGTTACTACGCATGTTACTATGTTTGGTTACTACACAGAGAGAAGAAGGCAGATGATCAACCAGGGAGCCATGGAGCTATAAAATCACTCATAAATACACATTCAAACACTGACACTTCTGCTCTACATAATACACTGTGGGCCTGCACAGCCTGTACTTATCTTCTCAGCACTGTGCAGGACAGGTGGCATGAAAGGGAAAGTACAAATTCTATTTAAAGCTTGACTGACAGCGCCAGAGGGAATACACAAAAGACAGCAAGGGAATAGAAGTGAAATATGGCATAATGTAAAAGGAGTGTATGTATGGCAGAAAGCTAGAGTAGTGGAGTCTGTACATTACCTGGAGGAACATATCAGCAGTGAATGTGCTCTTCACAGCTGCTTTCATGTTACAAACTGTAGTAGCCTATTATATATAGTGGCTCTTTCCTGGCTCTCATGCCCATTTGTGGGTAATACAGCCTTCAAAGTCAAGAGGAACTGGGTTACTGCGAGTTGGAGGGACTATAATGATGTCATCTGTCTCCTGTCGTCAGTGACAGGAAAAGAAATTTGCCATGGTGCTGTTTACGAAGGCCGTACAGATGTTGGTTAAATTTTTATGGCTCTTGATTAACATCAAAAAGATTCATGGGATCCACTGCATCTTTTCTTCCGCTGGTGTTTGTGAGTTTGTGTGCAGGCACCGTGCTGACATGTGTCTAATTGTGTTTGCGAACGCCTCAACATTGATATGTCATAAATTGAACCAACAAGGCTCTTGTCATTTTTAATAATGTACATCAGTGGCTGTGCAACATGAACTCATGAGAACAATGTGGCGATACATGTTTGAGTTTTTGCAACACTCTGACAGAGATAACACAATTACCGTCCTTCCTGTCCCTCTTCACACACAGCCAATCACGTCATTTCCACTCCAGTAGCACATTATTACAGCACATTGTCAGGCTGCTTGGTGTTTTTGCCCTCTTTTTGACACCTTTGGAACATTAGGAACAATCTTTCATTAAAGATGAAACACCTGTCAGAGCATGGAAACATCTACATTGAGCTGAGTCAAAAGGGAATTTATACTCCAAAGTGAGGACATTTAAAATGATTGGAAGCTAAATGGAGCATTTCTCTCTCTGGACTTTCTGACCATGTGATGTGACTAATGTCAGATTAAAGTTCAGCACAAGAAATTCCCTAGGAAATGATGATATTAGCAAAACATCTGAAACTAGTCCATAATCTTATGTTTATCTAAAAATGTAATGTGATGCATGCTGAACTGCCTCATTGTTCTTGCACTGTAGTTTTCTGATGCTAAAGGAGTGGACTCATGAGATACAGATAAACAAGGGTTCTGTCCTTGCTCTCAGTCATCTCTTGGGAGGGACAAAAATGCAGAAAAGTGCTGAAGCAAACGGGCAAGCCTCAACTGCGCAGGCAACCACCAGGCTAATTGGCCGGCTGTGAGCGTTAATGTGAAACTGTGTGGTTCTCCTCCTTTTCCTCAATTGAACCGACGAAGACAGCAGCGCCCCTTTTGTAATGGAATTAATTTGAAAAATAGAAAAAGGCCTGGTTTGACAATTAAGGAAATGTGATATGTGGTCTACAGTAATTAGGGCCTTCAGAGTGAAGACTGTAAGCGCTTAGTGTGAGACTATTCCCTAGTGGACCAGCTATAATTATGATGGGATTTCTGTCTCTCCTTCCTCTCCATGATGAAAAGGTTTTATTGTTCCACTGCTTTAAAAAAGGAGGGGAAAGGAGGGATCAGCATCGGTTGATAAAAGGAAGCGCTCTGAAAAATACCACCACTGCAAAAAGAGCTTTACTTCATCTCAGTTCAGCACCAACACTGTCATACTTTTTGTCTTTCCTCTTCCTCCTATCTCCCGCTGCCTTTAACTCCTGGAGATATATAGTAGAGCCGCGTTAGAAGCCATATAGAAAATTCCCAGGAAGGTGTATTTAGATTTTTTGTCAGTGCATTGTGATCCCCTGGGCTGCGCTCAACAATGGGTGTCAGCGCCGCTTAGAACGAGACAGCCGAACGTCGTGTTGTTTTGCTGAGCTTTCAAGAAATGTTTGTGTGAGTGCGCGGGTTTATGTGTGTCTCAGCTGCTCTGCATTGATGTGTGCCACTTTTGGCCAACAGCCTGCTGTTTCTTATGGGATGTGGCATTTCCCACTGTAGTGTCTGTTTCAGAAAGAGCATCGTAATCCGGCCTATTTGCTGTCCTGCTGCAAAAGAGCTAAAGTCATGGAGAACTTTGCCACAGCCTGACAATGCCTTCTGAATTCAAAGCCATAGTTCTCACAGCAAGCTGAACAAAAGCCCCAGTGCTTGACAAACTACACTACTACCCATAACCCTTTTCATGAGTACAGGGGAAAGACAGCAGAAGTCAGCCAGGCTAAATAGCATCTGGACCGGAGCAATGTTTACAGAGTATATTATAGTGACAAGCATCATTAAACAGAATCCATAATGGAGTTTGCCACCTCAAATGACAACTCTTCAATATGTAGCCATTACTGCTACTGGCTCCACTGGCTTGCAGCATCCTCTCCTCTTTGTATGCATTTCAAAAGCCTTTCTGCAGCCGAGCGTAACATACTGTTGACCAGATGTATCACAGATAGAAAGTTAACAGTGTTCGATGCGATTGGGACGCAGCGCTCCTGAAAGACACAAGACAAGCTCTCTGTGAAAAATGCACAGTTGCCAAAGATGCTTAGCATTTCAAACAAAGACTAGGGAGTGCTGGAGTGTCAGTTTGCGCATATGAGTGTTTGTGAGCAAGGCTGAGGCTTTTTGTAGTGGAAAGCAGGGTATAAATAATCCAAATATGATGAGGGAGATGGTTAACAGAACAGAACTAAAAGGGTTCATGGGTCCATTCATTCTCCCTAGATCGTAATGAGAGGAAAGATTCACTGCTCGAGATTTACAGTATGTCTCATTGTGAGATGGAATTATAAGCCATAGAGATAATATATGTGCACACTGTTGTTCCTACTTAATTTGCCTACACCCACATATTTTATTCTGGTTTCATAACTGGTCTGGTTTTTCAGTCAAAAGCTGGAGAACAGAGCAGTGTTTCTATATTCCGTAGTGAAGCACGATGCTGGCACACATTTTTTTTTTTTCACACCCCCATCATACCTCACTGATGTCGGAAAAAGTGACTAGCATTTAAGTACTTCTGAGAGAATGTGTCAATTTGTGTGATTTTCTTTACTAATTGTACACTTTTACTTAAAAAAACAACAACTTTACAAGCAGGGTTACTGTGCACAGGTCACAGTAAGAGGTCTATAATAAGCTTGTTTTACATTCACCACAAACAAGGTTGCTTTTAAACAAGGTGTCCTTGGCATTTTTACACGACCTGGCATGTTCACAACTCTGCTCAAGTATCTATATTCAATGATATCAATTTTATTTGTGTAGCACATTTCATACACAGGTAAAGTGCTCAAAGTGCTTTACAGTAAAACATAAAAAACACATATATAAAATACTCCACATAAATAAAGTAACCTCTCAGTCCCCCATACAACACACACACACACACACACACACACACATAAAATAACATTGTTTATAACCCCTGTCCTATTCCTACTACAGAACCAACACATGGACTAGAACAGGAACGCACACACACACACACAGTAACTACCATATGCCTGAGAGAAAAGCCATGTTTTAAGACAAAACAAGATACAGTTACAGCAGATCTCATGTCACCAGGCAGTTTGTTCCAGAGAACAGCACCATAGTGACCAAATACACATTCACCTAATTTAATTTAATTTTTGGTACATTTAGGAGACACATGCTTGATGATTTGAGGGATCTGATTGGGTGATAGCCAGTGAGCAGTTTGGAAATATATTTAGGAGCCATATTACCAGCAGCCAGCAAAGTGTTTTCTGTACAGTTGTTGTGTTTTTCGAGTCCCAGTTAGCACTCTGCCTGCTGCATTCTAAATGAGCTGGAGCCTACCTGTTGTCTTTTTGGGAAGACACTAATTTGTTCTGAGTCAGCATGAGACAGGAAGCTCCTAAGTTTGGAATTATATTTTAAATGGTGGACAGTTGTCAGTGATGTGATGCTGGAAGTTAAGCTTGTCATCAATAATAACACCCAGGTTTCTGACATACTCACTGTGCTTTAGGGAAAATTATGATAACATGGATACTCTTGATGTCCTGCCTTTGTACTTTTGGGCCTACCGTCTGGATTTCAGTTTTTTCTTTATTTAATTGTAGAACGTTTTGAGACGTCCAGTGGTTGATGTCATTGATGCATCTGACAAGCTCATTTACAGGACTGAGGTTGTCTAAGGCCAACAGAGGATCAGCATAGGAATGGTAGGATACATTGTGATTCTGTATAAGATCACACCTTTCCGAAAGGCTTGTTGGTGTAAAGTGGGAGCGTGATTGATTGAAAACTCCACATATAGCTGTATTGTCACCTGCTGGTTTGTGAGCCAACCTGTTATGTGCCTGTCATTAAGTGCTGATGACTGTGATGGGTTTGGAAATCAGAATTAATGGCTGTTTCAATTAGATGACTAGTGTGCCAGTTTTTTCAGGTGGCTTTACTGAAGGGCTTCGCTGTGGTTGTTCTTTATTGAAATGGTCCGTGATATAACATGACTTTTTAAATTGGAAATTTAAATCCGTGCTTGAAGTGAGATCCAATTTCCACTGAATCGGAACAAAGACACAGTATACTGCCCAGCTTGAACACACCATCAGAGTATTGGTACTAATTAAGCACTTTAAATATACTTCAGAATTGCCCCATGTAGCAGAGCAGGTGACAGCCAGGGCAGTCACAGCAGTCTTCCACAGCTGCTTAACTTTCCTTTAGCCATTACCTGTGACCACAGGAGATCAATCTCAGGGATCTGAGCCCTGACTGCTACGATAAAACCTCTCTTTGACTTTGACCCTCCGTTCATAGTTTGTTGAGCGTTTTGTCTCACTTCTCGTCTTTTCATCACGACTGAAAAGAGAGGAGGATGGGGCGGTATTTATCTCTTTGGGGGACAGATGAGGGCTTATGTGCCGGGGATGGTGACACTCTGTGGGACAGAGGGACACGCCTGCCCGATGCTTTATCAGATCAAACACATCCTCCGCATTACCGCTCTGGAAGCAACCAGCTATTTTAATACTCCTCTGCCTGACCGGTAATTGATTACTGATGAGTGATGGGTCATTAGAAAATAGAGAAGATGGACGAGGCTGTTAAGCACAGGAAAGGAGAAAATTGTGCCCTATTGCTCGTTTATGTAGATGTCACTACAGACGGCCACAAAACAACAGTGAAGGGTATTGTGAATGTGACTCAGATCGATTTAATGCAATAAAAGAACTTCAAAGGACAACATTAGCTTTATTGGAGAAGAAATATGTTTTTATTATTATTTTATGGCCTTTTTGTTTCATGTGATAGTCAACAGAGAGCCACAGAGAGGGAATGACATGGGTTCCGACCCATATCACTCCCAGAGGAGCAACTTTCTGCTGCTGCTGCTGCTAGAGGCAAACTTATCTGTTTTGAGCATGCGTATAAATCCCACACATGAGAGTTTAGTGTGCATCATGTTTATAAACTCTTTCTGGTGTTAAACCTTAAATAGGCAAATACACAAAGATAAATACGAAAATTAAGTTATTTTGCAACTCATAAATATTCAAAATATGACTTGACTTCGACTCTGACCATTTACACATGAAGCATTACATATGATGTGTGTCTAATGCACATCCTGCATCAACCTTTCTATGAATGGCATACAGATATTATACATGCCTTAGGCGGCATTCAGACTGACTTTAGCTTTATGTGGGAAAAAAAACAGCCAATCACATACATGCACATTTGTGGTATTACATTTTTTTATGTGAACACTCTATTTCAACTGTTTACCTTACAACAAAAGCCAAAATAGTCGCCGCTGTGATAACTTTCCATAGTTATAAAATCTCGATGAGTATTGAGCATCTCTGCAGCTTTGGATCAATTGAATTAATATTTAAATGTTATAATCTATTTATTTCTTGGCTTTAAACAACTAAACTGAAAATTCTATTTCATTTTATACCTTCAGTTTGCATTTTGGACAACAATGTGTAAATAATTCAAGACTTTTTTACATCAGTCTAAAAAGGTTGTACTACTACTAAACATATTGACACACACACACACACACACACACACACACACACACCTACTACAGGATTTGTGAGGTTTTAATTGTAACCAGACAAGCTGAATCAAGTAAACTATGTAACCAGTTGATGCCAGATTGAGGGCATCAAGTCACATGACTATGGATTTTAAGTCAATCCCCCAATCAGTGTTTCCCACTGAAACAGAGACACTTTAATTTAGGGTCCCTCTACATCCGTTCAAATGTCAATATCCCCCCAAAATAATTTTTTTGTTTTTGTCACACTGTTTAAAGGCCTGAACTTTTCTTTGCTCTATTATTTCAACAGTACTCACAGTTTTTGAAAGTAGAGGGAATCTAGTGAAATTGTAGGTTCTGTCCTTTCCTGCTTACCTGCAGTATAGCTGACTAGTTAATCGGGTGCTGGTAACATCTACAGTTCCAGTGTTGTTCCACCCGGGAGGTTGACGATGTGCCATTACTGCAACAAAGCTTCTCTTGGGTCCATTACACCCACCAGACTATGGACACGCGCGTACAAAAACACACACACCTTTGCTTTAAAAGTCCCCAGAGAATTGGCTGTGATTATTGTGGTTACTGTGATTGCTATCATCGTCTCCCATCATGGCCATTAGCAGTGGAGCATTTCCCTGTGCGCTCCTTTCAGCTCAGCGCTCTGTTTACTCAAATGTGAGCTGGGGGGAACATAGCAGAGAGGCATCTTCAATAAACACCTTGTTATCTCTCACTACTTCTCTAATTTTCTCTCCATTCTATCACTCTCGCTCATTTCCCCGTCTCTCGATGGGCTGCGGCTCTTTGGCTGAAATAGAAAAAGGCACAGGTTCTATATTTTATTGTTTTGGAGCCTCATTGCTGTTTGTTAGCTGGCATCCAAAGTTGTGCTGATGTTTGCTTTTACTGCAGTTGTAGTTGCTCAGTAGTTTTTCTTTTTGCCACCCACCACCCCCGTAACAAAAGATGCCTTGAAGAGGTGCCAAAAAAATTGGATGTAAATCATTTTTGCTGGTGGTGCCCACACATTTATGCTCTTTGGCTCAGATTTTTTATTATCCGTGTCTTTCTTTACTCTCCCTCTCATCTGTGCAAGGCAGCCTTAGCCAAAGCACTCAGTCAATTCTGCACAAATGGGATTCTTACAGTCCAAATAGAGAAGATTGAAATACGAAGGCACGTATTTGAAGAGTGTTAAACGTGTCACCCACTTAATGCTTCCTCAAACAGAAAGAATTTAGAGATTCCAGGTCATATTAAAACTTGATTTCCTGGAGTACAGTCTCCAGCTGCTCTGTCAGGTAGAGGCTATAACATCCTTGGTGCTTTATTGCTGGTTAAATACATGCAACTGTGGCCTGGATCAAAAGTAAGCTAAGCTTCCTCGCTCACATATCTGTGATTTTATGAGCAGCAAAGCCTGAGTTATTCCTGAGCGATGCTTACTGACAGCTCAGAGGAAAAGCCAATCACTTGTGCGTTTGTTATTTGAAGCTGAATCCTGTCTGTGTTTGCTGCAAAACTTGTACAAACCAGCTGGAAGTTTGGAACGAGTGGGTGGACTTGTTTCACATGGTCCGGATGTCTTTTGTGTGTGTGTGTGTGTGTGTGTTTGAGTCGCACCCCACAGTGACATTTCATCAGACTGTGATTTGTCATGTTATCCCCCTGTCAGTCTTTGAGACACGCAGGCAGAAGGAGCCGGATGTGTGTTTGTGTGAATGATTCATTGTGAGAGGTGTGAATCTGTGGTGCCACAGATAATGCCTTGCTTGTGTCGTCATGTCGTTGCGTCGTGCTGTCTGAGCTGCTGTTTCCTGCACACACGCACACACACGCACACACACACACACACACACACACACACACACACACACACACACACACACACACACACTACAGTTCCCTCCAACCTATCTTGACCAGAGCTTTTATCAG
>JAVQJD010003460.1:0-23277 GCA_036023655.1 Nannoperca australis
CACACACACACACACACACACACACACACACCCACACACACACACACACACACACACACACACACACACACACACAAACACACACAGTATGTTACGTGCCACGTGCAGGAAGATGGAGAATTCCAGAGCGGGGGGGATATGGAAAATACAGCATGGAGCCACTACACTCTCTGACCAGGGCATAGGCTGGAGGAAATATAGGCAATACTGCACTCACCAACTCTTATAGACTGCCCCCCCCCCCTCTGTCCATAAAGAAGCCGGGGCAGCAGGAGGCAGACTTCACACTTCATGACCAGAATGGAAAGGTAACAGAGAATACCAAGGCAAAAACACAAAGGGCAAAACTGAGGAGTTTCCATAAAATCAACAGCTGAGTAGATGCCGGTTGAATGTATCTGCTCCTTAGTTTAGCTCCTGCTGTATGCATATGTTTAAAGCTGCCAGCCTTTCTTCAGAATAAAGCTGCAATAGAAATGATTTACAGCTGATAACCACGTCTAATTAGTTTGATCTCATACAGTTGAGTCAGAAGATCCTTGATCTCTGCACATACTTTGAATTAACAAAAATGTTTTAAAGATACATTTTTGAGCCTGTTGTTTAAGCTGCTGGTATATAATGCTGTGTGTCAGTTTCCATCTGGTGTGTCCTTCTCAATGATAAAACATTTTCTCCACCTAATGCTCATTGCTTCTTTGTCCATTGAATTATACTGTTGAACAAACATTCTGAGGTAAAACATATAGACACTCCCAGAAATAAAACTTTATGCTCTACAGGTTTTTGGTTACAAGCTGACAACCCTTCAACCACTTTGTGTGTGCTAGAATTCATAGTGAGAGAGGTGGAGGCCTTTTTGGATTCTTCCAAGAAACATGTAAACATTACTCTGTAAATGGATGCACATAAGGGCTTCCTGGGTTATTAGCAACGTTCCAAAAACCCCAGTGTGTGTGCACATTTACAGTCTGGTGCATCACACAAACAGTCATAGGTTGAGCAGGGAAGGACATCCGGTATTCACTGGAGTTTGGCCAGCACCCAACAAGGAAGTGAAAACAATGAACCAACAGAAAACGTTTACATTATTCATTTGATTAAATCATTAAAATGTTGCACGCACCTATGTGAATATCTGTGCATGACACTGGTGCATTGGTAACAGGCTTGAAGGGGCAGAAGCATTGTTCAGACTGTGTTCAGACCTATAAACTAAGAAAATCAGCAAACTATTGTCTGAACACAGAAACAAAAACACTACTTCCCAAGCTTCAGTCAAGGAGACACAGAAACACCAGGAGAACCTGCAAACCTCACACAGACAAAGACTCAAACCTACAAAATGTTTCTTCACAGAGCAACAGCTTCTTGCTTCAGGTGAGGCTTAAACTCCCAATTCAACCTTGCAAATGTTTGAGTACTTCACACAGTGTACTGCCTGGGGCTCTGGCTGTACTGTAATTAACCACTGTACAAGAACAAATAAATCAAGAGTCTAAAATAAGCCGTTTCTTACTAAAACGTCAGTACAACTTTGACTGTCCTTTTTAATGATCCAAACCACTGTCAGGCAGAACATCTTATTCAGTTTGATCATTTACATGAAGGTGTTTTTCACACTGGAAATTGTTCCCCTATCGCTAACAGACGATCATTGTTGGGTGACTGCAGTACTCTGTATGAACCTGCACGTCAGTGATTAGAACACGTCTTCACCCCAAAACTAACCCTGAGAACAAGACTGTAAATAAGACTTAGACATTTTATCTGGTTAAATGAGGGCAAAAGACAAACAGAGGGAAGTAAAACAAGGTGAGTCGATGACAGAGAGCAAGGAACGGAGGAGGAGGAAGAGAGAGGCCAGTCAATATGGTGGCATGTTACATAATTCTCTCGCTGTATTGATTTATCGCCTTGCTGATTTGGCTCCCGGCCAATGCAATAGCATTTGTAATATTTGAGCTGGAGCCCAGACGAAGAGAGAGAGAGAAAGAAAGACTTGGTGAGGGCAGATAGATGGCGACTGATAGTGAGGACAGAGAAAAAGAGAAAAACAGGTAGAAGAAGAGGGTGAGTAATAGCTGGGAATTTTGGGAGGCAGCCAAAGTGACACAGATAAAGAGAACGAACAGAAAGGAAGTAGGGACGGATAATGAAAAGAGACGGAAGGAAACAAAGCGTTTAAGAGTGCGTTTAATTGAGCGAAATGGAAATAGCTGAGATTTGGGAGAGAGGATACAAGTGCGACCTGGGATGAAGAGATAGCGACAGATCGAGGGAATGCAGGAGTGAAAGAATGTGTGTCAGTGAGAGCACTGCAGGTTATCCTTGTTGCTGTAATCACTACTGTTATGTAACAGCCAGCAGCACTGGGCACAACAGCCTGACACACTGGATCTGCAGGACAGACTGGTTTACTGCTACTTACTGTTACTTGTCTTCAAACAGTAGGAACAGAAAGTGCCTGTGGCCACATATGCTGGATATAAACTTCAGCAGCATTCACAGGCTGCTCTGAAAGTACATCCACCCTTACTATAAGTGAAAATACACCTTTTTGAAAACAATATCAAGAGTGGATCAATCTTAAACCCCCGCTGGGTGTATGCATCAAATGAAGATCTGGTTGGATGGCCGAACACCATCTTAAACCTTTCTCTACTCGCACCTTTTTGACACTGGAATTGCGTAGAGGAGCTTTAGGAAAAGGATAGAAAACACCAGCCGTAGACGTAGACGGGGCTGTGTGGCAGAAAGGTTAAGAACACAACTTTCTGTGGAATCTAACCCTCTCTGTGATCACTTATTTTGAATTCCAATATAGCCAATCAAATAACACAGATGTTGGCATTAAACTGTATTTATGGTTTTGTCACATCATAACAACAGTGATTTGATTGAAGTGCAGAAGCACAGGAGACTATTTGCCTGGTTAGCAGGTGACATTTATGCCCTGGGACTAAATTCCAAATCTCTGCTCATTGGATACAGCTATATTGAAACAGTTGGTCATGGAGAGAAGAAGGAGAGAGAGCAGAGTAACTGGGCGGTGCCTGTTCACTACTTGTCAGATGTTGACTGTCATGTGCACTCTTGTAGTTTGAAAACCAAAGTGGCACAAAGAATAAGAGATTAAACAGTTTTCTTACTGCGTAGGAAACCCGTGTACGTTAAACAGCATTTTCTAAATTAGCCAGCTTAAGTGTGGACGTAGTCAAAGACACTGCTCACTGAGATTCTTGTTCCTCATGCAGGAGGTATCAGGGCCTCTCCTTCCTCCTCTATCCCTCATATCCCCTCCGGCACTTCCTCCTTGTTGTGACATCTCTCTTTCACTCCCTCTCTCTCCATCTCTGGGTGAACTACAGATGGATGAGGGGAACGGAAGCGCAGATAAAGGCAGAAAACTAGATTAATTGGGCTGAATGGCGCGCAGAGGGGGAGAGAGAGTGAGAAGATGGGGGAGAGAAAAAGTAGTGAGGGAGAGAGGGAGCGGAAGGCTGAGCTAGAACAGGCTCCCCTTGTGCTACTGCGAATAATTTACTTTATTCCAAACACTCTCTCTCTTTAAAAGATATATTCATGATATATTCAACTGGGGTGTGTGTGAGCGGATTAATTGCCAATTAATGCTTAACAAGGTACAGCTGGGTTCAATTAACACTGGTTTAGCCCCCCCCTCAAATATCATACCCCCTTACTTCTCCTGCTGTTAAATCCTCACTACAGCAAGTCTTGATCCGTCGAATAATGATGATGACTGAAGACAGCAATATTTGATCCATTACTGCAAAGACGTATATGCAGACTTGAAGTACTTTGTGATAAGTGATAATTGTATCTAATAAGTATGTGTGGATTCAAATGTGTCAATACAAGGCTGGAACATGCTTGTATGGATGTATCTACGTGTGCTAGTTTTCAGTTGAATGATAACCTGCCTTTTCATTCCCGCGTTGAGCCTAAGATTTAGGAGGCATGCCTATGGTTACCCTTAACATCCTTCTCTGTGAAGATACGTGTAAACGTCTCTGTAGTTTGAGCCTTAAAGGAACAGTTTGACATTTTGGGAAATATGCTTATTTGCTTCCTTGCTAAAAGTTAGATGAGAAGAAGTGTAAAAATAAAAAGTTGTGGTTTTACAGGGGGATATGTGTCACACTGTTTCCTCGTCTGGAGCAGTAACTTCCTGAAGTCTCCACCGGTTGCCTTCCAAAATCACAGTGATGTCACAACTTTCCGCGTTTCCAGTCTTTATGCTAAGCTAAGGTAAACCGGCTGCTCGCTGTAGCCTTATATGTACTGCACAGATATGAAAGAGGAACTAATCTTCTAATCTAACTCTTGGCAAGAAAGTGTATACATGTATTTCCAGAAATGTCAAACAATTGCTTCTTTTTTGGCATTAATGGTTCAATAATTGCAGATATATTAAGGGAGGTTCTGAAAGACTGTAAGCTACCATGTCCAAGAAAACCCAATACTAATCAGTTGTTGAAAGACTCTTTCTAGTGGATGTTCAGTTTTGACTTTTAGGAAGCCTGTTTTTATTCACGTCAAACTGGAAAATACCTCATTTGCATTTTACTGGCATTTGGATTCCATGGACACATTTTAAAGGTTTGCATAAAATTCACTTGACAGCTGCATGTAAACATAGCTAGATTTGAGAGAGGGGGCTAGAAAAAAAACTTAAAATCAAACTGAACTTCTTTGACATACTGAACATACTGGCAGTAAATTTGACCACCATGACCGGCAGAAATCTGACAACGTATAGACTCAGTGACCAGTGAGCACACTACACCCACACAAACACACACCCGTGGTAGGTCATATTGTTCACATTTCACCATCCATGCTACTTCTTGCTACACACTACTACTGCAACAGTCTTCTAAATGCTGCGTTATTTTAAAAAGGAAATGTTATAAAATATTGCCACGTTGCAAGTGCTATTGAAATGTTTTTGTACGAAACACAGCCAACCTGTCGGCCTAAACTGAACGCTCATGCTGCAGTTTCATCCTATTTGCCCTCATGAAATGCTGCTGTCATAGGAAAGAAATCACCATGTAAAAGAAACAATCAATTGAATTAGATAAAAAAGTTAATTTGTTGGCTCATCTCATAGCTTATAACATTTTGGGCTTGATATTGTCCCATGAAAACATCCAACTGCTAAAACAACTGAGTAAAACGTTTGGTAATACCTTGCAACATTTTTTGATCGATGGTATAAATGAGTGAACTGTGTGCAGTTTAATGACACCTTGTTACAATATGTCAAGGTGGTGAAGTCCTTAAATGGCAAACTGTTACCTTCTTTGTGCCATTTGAAGTTGCCAACATTGAAAAGTCTGCGGTGTAGCTTTAAAAATCTAACACCACATTTATTGTTCCAAGCACAAGCTAGCACAAGGATGTTGTGATATGCGATGAATTCAGCGCAGATTGTTGGTGAACCCGCTGACACCGAGGCATTTGAATTCTCAACCATGACTTCATTTGCCCTCCACCCTCTGCAAGACCCAGGGGGGGCTCGCAAGTTTGATGCTTTCTTTTTTCCTCTCCCTCTCATCCTCCTTTTTCTTCAATCTGCCTTATCTCTTTCTGCCCACCATTCATTTGATTCATCATCTGCCTGGAGCCTCTCCCCCCCTCTCTTTGTCTGTCTCTCTGTCCAGGAAACAACATCAATGGGTCTCAATTCAGATTTTTTGCACTGTATGTATACTGTATGTATATGCGTTCACTGTGGGAATGAGACCTGACTAGCCCATGATCACTATACACACACACACAGTGGCCATATCATATGCAAATATGATAGAAGGGGAGAATGAGGAGACAGATAGCAACAAGGGATGCAAAGTATTGCATCTGTCTGGTGGAGTGAAAGTGTGTGTGACTGTGTATGTACTGTATGTATGTGTCTGTCTGTCTGTCCCTGTTTTGGCTTTCATCACAATCTGATACCTCCACCCATCTGTTCACAAAGAAGAGTGGGAGAGAAGAAGGGAGGAGAGGTGGGAGCGTGCAGAGTTGGCTATCACTCTTCATCCCTGCTCCTCCTCTTCCTCTTTATCTGCTCTCTTTCTTTGTCCTCTACCTCTCTGCCCGTCTCCCTCTCTCTCCTCCTCCACCTCCTCTCCTCTAATCCCTCCTCCTCCTCCTCCTCCTCTCCCTCCTGCCTGTCTCTCCTCTCCTTCTCCTTTCATCTTCAGATACAAGCAGAATGGAGCTCAGCTTCCTCTAAAGACCCAGCAGGTGTGTGGTGTGTCTAATTGTACGTGTGTGTGTGTGTGTGTGCGTGCGTGCGGTGTGAGTGAGTGAGCAAAATGTGCTTTAAAGTCTTGCGCATGAGAGCTTTTTTTCTATGAAGTCACATTGTGCCTGTGTTTGTAGCTACTGTATGTGTCTGTTAGCAGTGTGTGTTGGAGATATCTTGTTTCCTCAGGGGAGTCCAGACCCATTTCCACTGTCTGCTGTAGCCAACCAACCTAGCAGTGCATCGATAATCTATTACGGTAGAAATACACACACACACACACACACACACACACACAAGCTTGTTCCTCTTACCTGCTACTGCTGAGCACACTCTGGGTGTGTACTGACTGCAACTGGGTGGGCCAGATATTCCCTGTTCCTGAAAAGCAAGCATACCACAGAAATGATACACACATACACAACCTTTATCAGTGACAATGGCTAATATATACTGTATGTAGATAAAAGCCACTTCAAACAGTCAGCCACACCTATTGTATTTCATACCACTGAATATTCCACTCACGCTGAACATGTATGTGTGAAAAGTAATCAGATAATTCACTTAAGTAAAAGTACCAATACAACCAGGTAAAAATATTTCATTACAAGTTAAAGTCCTGCATTCAAAATCTTACTTAACACACAGTATCACAGTATTAGTACTTGTTTCGTCCCTGTGACTGATATATTATAATATAAGATTGTTAACACTGATGCATCAATGTGTACGCAGCAGTATTTTACTGGGATTTGCTCCCATTCAACCATACGAGTCTAAGTGAGGTCCGGCACTGATATTAGGCGGAATTAATTGGTTTGCAGTCGGTGTTCCGGTTCATCCCAAAGGTGTTGGATGGGGTTGAGGTCAGGGCTATGTGCCGGCCAGTCAATTTTTTTCCACACCAAACTCAGTAAACTGTTTCTTTATGGACCTCTTTTTGTAGTAAGGGCCATAAAACCTTCCCTGGACACAATGATTTCCACAAACCTTTGGTCGTGTAGTGTAAATGCTACAGAGTTTGCTTTAATGTATTTTACTGTATTTTTCCGGACTAAAAAACTACGACAACTAATACCAAAGGAAAACAGCTCAGGGATAATAATTCAATACCAAAATCACAGCCAATGTTTATTTGTGTCACAAGGTTTAAATCACCCCAATGCAACACATTTGCAGTGGAACATTCAAAAACAAAAATGTAGGTAGTGGGAGCACTTGAAAATAACAAAGGATTCTTTTATTTTAAAGCGTGACCTTGGCGACACATATGGACCATGCATATACACACAGAAACACAGTAAGACACCACAACTACAAAGACAATATAGCAGAAAATTTGAAGAGGCATTAAAATATATACACAGGATCTGATGTAATTCTCCCTGTACATATGAAAATATACACAAAGACAGACATAGATACTAAGGCGAACAGAACCCAATGTACTGACCAACCACAAAGAGTGATAGTGATTGCAGCTTCCAGAAATGACACACACCCACCGTCATTATATCTTCAGACATCCAAAACACACGCTTGGAGAAATCGCAATGGACACGCACTAATGCCCACACAAATAACACACGTCCAAACAAAATACCAGTATGATGTAAGAAGGCGCAATATAAGACATCACCATAATTAAAGCTAAAGCCTGTTTATCGACCAGTTAAATAGGACAGGGGGAGCTAAGCCCCAAAGATGCAGATTGTTTACAATAACACAGCCCTAGACAGATAGTGTAACAGCACTTTTAATAACATGCTGCTGCGAACCTATATTTATTGTAGCCACATACAACATCACCAGGTTTTTGTTCCATATAGAGGGAGTCACGTAAAGTCAAGAGGGATTGTGTGACTAGAATATATGAAGTAAGATTTTTTGGGGGAGATAACTTTAGTCTTAGTTTGGTTTGATTAGAGCTGCAACTAGGAGTTATTTTCATTATCGATTATTTTGCTGATAATTTTCTCAATCTATCGATTGTCAGAAATGTTCAGAAAGATTTGCTAAATGCCTCGACACAATTTCAGAGCCCAAAGTGATGTCTGTCGGACCAACAGTCCAAAACCCCAAGATATTAAAATAATTGTGAAATACAACAGAGAAAGGCAACAAATACTCCCATTTAACAAGCTGGAATCAGCAAATGTTTACCAATGAATTTTCTGATGATTGAGTAATTGATAGATCCAACACATAGTCCAGTTCTAATTTGATATCAACAAATAGACCAAAATTCACTGTTGCACCATTGTCTTGGACAGACCCAGATAAGAAGACTGGCTCTCATGGTCATACCTGATGTCTGTTTTCATTTACATTTATTCACTTCTGATTGGAGACACAGAATACCAGATTACTTATGGAAGTAAAAATGTCCTATTACCAGATATGTATATAAGTAATAACCTGTTTTCTTTAACCTGCACTCTGGATATTGGATATGTTTTTTTTCTTTGGTCTCTTCTGACGTAAAGTACATGGGCATCCTGTTTTGGTTTGTTTTCTGAAGGACAACTTGTTTGCTACGAGGTGTGATAGGAGAACAGTCTACCCTGTGTACTGATACTTGGATATGACTCTTGTTAGCTCGAGACAGAGGTGATGTAGGCCAGGGTTCCCTCTGATATCCTTCCCTTGCTCTCTGTATGTTATGTGAGATTATAAATATGTGACTATCTGCACGTCGGGTCAGACTCAGACGCACCTCTGTGTGTGAGCGCTGGCCAGCAGGAACAGATTGACTTTGGTTTACTTTATTTGTTTACTTTTTATTATTTTTTTGCTTAATTAAAAATACAAAAAGGCAATGGTTTGATGGATCATCATTTTACTTGTTCACTACCAATACCAAATATCCACCACAACCTATACTAATACTGAATACACCTTTGAGAAAATGTATCCTACATATGTTCACTGCTGCAGGACAGCACTACATACTGTAAATGTCCCAGAGAGGAGCCGGCATATCCTGTTTAGGGTGATGGTGTATTGTTTACTTAATTTTTATCACCTTTTTTGCAAACTGAAATTGGTTATGCTGTAACAAATTCAAATCTCAAAGCCTAAAACCCAAACAATCATTTCAGGTAAACCCTTAAATATTCCATCAGCTACCATTTTCCTCTTTGGATAATCCCTGGATTCCTGCCTTTTGGAATTCCTCCACAGATTATCCCTTCGCTTAAACCACTCCAGGGCCAAAGAGGGGGGGAGGAGGGGAACAAGGATGGGGAGAAGGAGAGTCTTGTTTTAAGAAGTTGGGAGTCTATGAATCTTGCTGCGCTTGCAATTCCCCCTGCGGACATGTTTTGTGCACGACGAGGAATGCGCTTGCTCCATCCCTCTGTTGTAAGCCCCCCACCCTACCCATCTCTTGTCTCCTTCCTTTTCTTCTCCTCCCTTCTTTCTCCTTTTTTAGGGCACAGAGGCATGTAGGTAGACATAGACAGCGGGGCTAACTCACAACAGCTCCCGTGATCTGCCTGACAACAGCCTGAGGGCCCACACATGGGCACACATACAGACACATGCAAGACAGTAACAGGAAGAGGGGGGGGACCAAAGAAGGGCCCCGTGACGGAGCCTTGAGGCACTCCAACCTGGTGACACAGCAGCAGCAGCATCCCTCCAGGCCCGGCCGGTAAGCCCAACTAACAACCAGTTAAACTGCTCCACTCCTGTTTGCTAACTGCTTTTGTTTGTCAGAAAACAATGACTAGCCCCCTGCTCTCTAATTTTCAGGGGAGTTGGCTCATTCCTCTGAGTGGAATGTACAGTGGGAGTAGCTTGTATTTCATGACGGGGTGGAGAGATCCGTGATGGAGGGGGTTGGTTATCCGGCCAGAGTGGGGCTGCGTTGAGGGAAGGGTGAGTGAGTTTAGCAGCTATTTTTAGATGACATGTCATTTTAAACTCGTGGTCTGTTCCTGTACTGTGGTCAAGGCATAAAACACTTGTATACGTGGACTTTTACTGCACACACAAATCTATAGGACAGAGTACAACTTGCAAAGTGGCACTTTAATAAAACTTTTAGTGACCAAATCTGCTGTACTTTGGCAAAGCGGACGTCTTACCCAATGCACACAGAGAAATCCACCTTCAAACAATAGGTAATGCACACACAGGACAAGTTAAAGAATAAAGAAAAATGCTGAAATACATCTACAAAGGGAAAAGCAAATAGAAATCTCCAATAAACTCATCTTAGATTGTGACGACAAATCATGAAAGCTGTTGAGCCTCTCTGAAATGCACACAAAAGCATTATGCAAACAGCCACACAATCGCTGTCTCCACAACACCGCCCACTCGTTCCCACCGTCACCTTACCTAACCTGCACTACACTGCAATAGCTGACAGAACGGCGAGGAAGGTGTGCAAAGAGAAGAAAAGCCATCCAAGATCAGCTTTTCTCAGTGAGCCAGTGAAATAAAAGGGATTGAAACCGAGTGAGAAGAAAGAGGGGAAGACAGAGAACATATGGTGTATGGGGACCTAGTTTCCTTCCCCTTCCCTCATCTCCTCTGTTTCCCCTCATCTCACACACCTGGGACATTACTCCTTGTGGAATCACCAACCCAACTAAAACTCTACTTTCTTTAATTAGTTCTCTCTCTTCCTCCCCCATCCATATGCTCTCATCTCTCCGTCACCTTTTTCTCTCCGTCTCTTCTCCAATCTGCTCCATCTCTTTAGTCCCCCGATGTCATGACGTCTTACTAACATGGATTTGTAATCCATTCCTACTTCACTGCATCTTTTCCCTTGCTTTCCATTGCTCCTGTGTGTGTACTGTTTGTGCGGGTGTGGTATGGAGGCTGTGTGGGAAACAGGATTGAGGAAGTGTGACTATTTCCACATTCTACCACTTAACTAATCAATGAAGAAAAGATGGGAGGGACAATATACTGCTGACAAAGTAAACCGGTGTATGCATGAGCGGCAGAGAGAGCGCTAGACATTATGGACAACAGGTCGCAATCTAGAGTGAAAGTAATAATTCAAACCTCAAATCCCAATAGCAAAACAAACATTTTTTGTCTCACAAATACTCCTTGTGAGATTTTGACAATTCAAAAAGTGGTCTGGACAGAATGTGAGAAATGAAAACATGATGGTGCCTGTGCCATGCTACCAAACATCATGAACATCACTGGAAGTCTTTTTCTGGAAGCCTCTCCTCAAAATCTCCCCACAACTTAAAACTGGCTCTTTGTGATGTTTGATTATTAATTAACACATTTTATTTCCTTGTGCATAAGAAGTGGTCATTCATTCATTCATTCATCAAGTACACATGCAATATCTCAATCAATATCAATATGGTGTATATAACCTTATTTGTGCTGTAGCTTTTTTGTAATTGCATTCAATTCAGACTTAAGTCCTTTAGCAGTGTTATGGAAATGCTATCGGATCTTTTATAGTATAATTGCCCAGGTGACCTTTGCATAAAAATGACTCAAACATGATGTTAAAATGTAAAATTGTCATCACATTGATGGAGTAAAGTGCATTTCTGAAAGTGGCAACCAACTTGGCTGTTTGCTTGGCTTTGATGTCTGCAACCCTAACCTCAAAAAGGACAAATCATTGTGTGTGTGTGTGTGTGTGTGTCTGAGAGGGACATAGACAGGGCATGAAGGAATTTATTGCTTACTTAAATCACAGTGACCTTAAACCTGTAAGCACACATCAAAGTTATCCACTTGCTATGTACATGTGGTAACTTTCTCTTTAAATGAGGAAAAAAAACATACCTTTATGAATACCATGTGTAAGTTCCCCAAAGAGAGATGACATGTCAAAGAAAATGCACACTTAAAGTAGTGTTGTATAAAAATGCTGGTACACATGTAAAACATTAACAACTTTAACACTTTAAAATTGTCAAGAGTAAGTACAAGACAAGCTAGGAGGAAAGTCATTGTAAAACTTTTCATTTTCGTGTAATCCATGTGTGTACACGCTGTAAATAAATGTGGAAATTGGATGAAACATAAAAATAGTAAATGTCCTTGTTACGATTAATTATGGGATATGAAAAGGTGTTATAAATACACAAGAGACAAGAGTATCCTACCATCTTGGGGTTTATGCTTACTTGGGTTCATGACAACCATTATTATGAGTTATAGTGGTCTTAATGAGCGCAGTGGAAGTGTCTTTACTCATGGCCCATGTCTTGACAGTGAAATAATGCAGAAAAAGGCAAAAAAACAGATGCCACAGGTTGAGTAAGTTGTGATGAAAGTGTTTCAGTCCAGACACTGAGTCTATCTGGAAACTCTGCAGATTAAATGTATAACTGAGTTTCACACAGTGTAAAGGCCAATGCAGTGTCAAAATAGGGAAGTTGCAACCAAATGTGCTGTTTAGTCAGTTTTGTCACTCACGACATGTCATGTGACTATGTGAATATAAAGTGGGTGGCGGTGTTCTGTGAGCGATGTTTTTTTTGTACTAATTAGAGGACGGAATGCAATGAAATCCAGTGGGTGGAGACGTCTAAATGACACAGAAGCACTAAATCAGACTGGGAAACAAAATCCCACAACTGTCTTCAATATGCTGGAGCGTGTGATGCATTAAGGTTCTGAATGTGTGTGTGAAAGAGAAGGTGTGTTTGACGCTTAATGCTTACATGTATTTCTTCCAGTGTGCATTTGTAAACTGCACCTCCCTCTGACTGGCCTGGTTGCTAGGACACCTGCTTTGGGCACGTGCAGAGCCCTGATGGTCTGACCTGACCTTTCACCCCACAGCCCTCTAACCCTCACAACCTCAGCAGTGGTCTGGCACTTTAATCTTACTGTCCACTCCCACCACACTGCTCTGCACGTGTGTGTGTGTGTGTGTGTGTGTGTGTGACAGAGTAAGCACTTCTTAGACCCGCTGCACATGAGAGGGTCTGTGTCAGCATGAGAGGCAGGACAGTGAGTTTTGGTGGGAGTGGGTGAGAGAGGGAATGTGTATGTGTGATATATTTTAACACATAAAAGAAAAATCTATAAATATGTAAATGCTTTGATTTGAAAAGTTTAACTGCTTGACACAAGATGTCTCCTACTTCACCGAAAACTCCATTCGCAGTGTATGAGCACTTTAGGTTTCCAACCTGCATGTTGGACTAGGATTGGTTTGCAAACTAGTTGTCATGTCACGAAATCCTGCTTGTACATACATGTCTTAAACTCAGATTTAAGGTGAGAAAAGAGAAACTTTTCCCCTTCAGCGTATGGAAGTGCCAACAGTCTTTTAGATTATCCTCAACCGCACTAAAAGATTGAAAGTGTTGAAAAATACACAGGTGAGAGCAAATGAATGCAAAGAAAGTTGAAGATGAGATGACGTTCAGATCTTGAGTTATGACAAAGCTGCATGGTGTTACACTCTCAACTAAAATCTGCCTTGGATGCAGTTTGGAAAAACAACCAAGGAGGCTATGAAACACAAAACAAGCTCCGAGCTTAGGGGCCACCACAATGAGAGGGTGGAGCTAGTTTGCCACACAGACACACATCTAGAAATGTACATAAATGCAGAAGCACAGAAAAGGTAGAATTCTGGGTCAGACTATCGCAGGAAACCAACATTATTCCACTGTACAAATATAGCCCTGCAAACAGAGTGGGAGATAGCTTTGTGTATGTGTGTACTGAGTGTGTGTGTCATTCTGTCTTGCTAGCAGGAGACAGGCTCGCTGGGGAGGCGTCACGCCTTTATTTATTCATCAACCTTCTGGGAACTGGCAATGAGAAACAAGGTCAATACATTATTGCACACATGCGCATCCCCCCCCCTTCAGGCTACCTATAGAATGACCACATACACAGGACATTTTTCTAGGATACTTCTGTCAACACATATGCTGTAATAACTTGTTTAAAAAAAACACACAAGCCACACACACACACACACACACACACACACACACACACACACACACACTCTCTCACTGTGTTCAGAGACTTGTTGGCTGACTAGGTCGAGAATCGGAGCCCAGAAAGCACACAGACCCTATTAAGCACTGCCGGATCTGCAACACACACCCTTATTAAATGCTCCAGATCAGCTGAGTCAGCATGCCAAAAGAGAAAAGACTGGAGGTTTAGACAAAACAATGAGCCCCGAAACCAGGAGGCGCACACACGCACATGCACACGCACACACACACACACACACACACACACACACACACCTTTACTCATGATCACATGCAGTATGCCTACAAGTACAGAAATGTGCATACAGTTAAAAGAAACCCAGGAACAAAGAAACCCTACAACAAAGGAACAGGCACACACACACATACACACACACACTCCAGTTTTGGGGAATACAAGCATGTGCATGTGTTACTTCGCATCTGGCTCCTCTTAGACCAAGACACAAAAGAAGTAGTATGTGTAGTGAATGTGGCATTGTGTGTGTGTGTTCATTCGTCATTTGGTCAGTGCTTTGATAGCTGGCGAATGAGGAGGAGGGCTCACCATGAGACCAGACAGGAGAGGGAGAGGGCCCAGCCTCTGTCAGATACACAAACACAAACCACATGCAGCTGTTCATCATCTACCTGAGAGGCAC
Organism: Nannoperca australis; assembly: GCA_036023655.1. Classification (NCBI taxonomy): domain Eukaryota; kingdom Metazoa; phylum Chordata; class Actinopteri; order Centrarchiformes; family Percichthyidae; genus Nannoperca; species Nannoperca australis. The sequence continues at coordinate 14,883 of JAVQJD010003460.1, forward strand.
ATGACACACACACACACACACACACACAATGTAGCAAAAGAGGCAAACATATCTTTGTTACTTGGGCAGTGGACACGTGTGTGAGAATTTTTCACCATCATTTGCAAATCAGTGGAAATCCTCAGGTTGTGTGTGTTTGGCTCGTAGTGACATGTGAGTCATCTAGCGGGTTGCGGGGTAAAAATAGCCCTGTGTGTCAAACATGGTTACTGAGTGATGATGAAACAACTGGCTGCACCAGCTGCTCTCACACACACACACACACACACACACACACACACACACACACACACACACACACACACAAACACACACACACACACACACTATCCACATATGTACATCCACATGTACCGGGTTAAGGCTGACAACAGTAGTGCATGAAAAAGTAGCCTGCTCATCATTCAGCCAGATGACAAAAGGTAGAAAAATGTCAGCCTGCCGCTACACAATATGACACCATCCAGTAACGCACTACACTGGCCAATCAAAGACGAGCAAAGTCCCATTCCTGGTAGATTACTTTGTAACATGAACAGTGTAATTCTACTGTTCACCTGATCATGGACACACAGACATAATGCCTTTTTTTTCTTCGGTTAACACTTGAAATGATGAAGGCACTTGCAAATGACAAGGTAATAAAAAATGTAAACCATACTTTTACCTCTCGATTTAAGATTTTCATTAAAGTAATGAGAATAAATATGAAACAAAATTGAAATCATACTCAAAACCTCTCTAAACTAAGAAGAAATCAGGTTTGAATTCGAGCACTTTTACTACGCTTGTTTAAATATTTCGTCAATGCTGATCCATAGAAGAAACATGGAATAAAATGATTGTCACTGTGATGAGGTTTTTCTGTGATTTCAAAAATATATCAATCTTTAAATTAAGTTTTAATTGAAACACAATAACTGAATTAAGTTTATTATTATTTTATGGGTTTTCTCGTTAGAATAGGTGGTAATATTTGTAGTAGAAAAACAATTTCTTCTAAAAGTAGACAGTATGCATACATGCTAAAAGTCCCGGGCCTCCATCCACACTGAGACAGCGTTTTTCTCACCCCAAGAAAAAAGATTTTAGAAAAAGATTTCCAAAGTGGATAAAATTTGCACTGCAATCAAGCAGCCACCCCCCACGGCTACAGATACAGATTCCTACAGACACAGGACCCATCAGTATTTATGGTTTAATGTCTGAATCGCTGGAGTCTTATAAGCAAGTGATTGACATAAAGTGAATTGCCCACCAGTTTCATAATCGTTTCAGTAAATGTTTAAGAAAAATGGCAACCATTTCCAGCTTCTCAAATGTGAGGATTTGCTTTCCCTGTTTTCTATCATTAGAAAGTGACTATTTGGGGGATTTTGACATTTTCAGTATTTTCATGACATTAAATAGATTAAGCAATTAACTGAGTCATCACAGAAATGATCAGTCAGTGTCGCATGAATTTCCCTCTTTGAAACATCCAGTTTTTTCTTTCAGAAACTTGATTTAAACTTTTTTGTTTAGGATTCATTCAAGCGTCCAATATTTAAACAGAAAAACAATTTGTATTTCTAATCGGCTACGGGGGAGCAGGGGACTCATGTCCTCGCCCAACCATGCACTGACTTCTCACATCTCGACGTTCATTTAGTTTCGCGTATCAATGCAGTCAGAAAATAAACCTAAATACTTAGCGATTACGGTTATTACGTATTATTTTTAATCTCATCACGGTCTCAACTAAATAATTCCTCTCCGTATCTGCAGCACTCTCTTGTGTTCGTGCTTCCTTCCTCCTCCGTCTCTTCCTCCTGGCGTCTGCCCTCTCAATAGGACAAATGACAACCATGTAACCACAGTAACACACAACCCTGCAAGACTGCTGTTGTGGCACTGGAGCCTTTAACAGAAGCAAAATTCAATCCTTTACATAATGAATAATTATCTAATCACCTGTCTGTCTGTCTGTCTGTTTGTCTGTCTGTCTGTCTGTCTGTCTGTAGCCTGTCCCAGCTGGTCGGGGAAAACCTGTAATTTCCATGGAACCTGTCTGGATGGAGACCTCGGCAATGGGACCTGCGTCTGTGATGTCAGTATCCTGTCTGTCTGACTGACAGACTGTCTGACTGACTGTCTGACTGACTGACTGACTGACTGACTGTGACTACCTGTTTGACAAAGAGTTCAGAGATCAATATTGCTTATGTATTTATAGGGGACAGTGCCCTTAACTAAACACTGACATAAATTATATTTCCATTCCTAATTTGCATTTTGATGTGTTTCTGTTTCGGTGGGAGGGGACGCTGGGAAATAGTTTTTATGATCTTATTTAGATTGTTGATGTCTTGACGTTGCAAAATCATAATTACAAGTCATTAAAAATCCTTTTCTGTTCTTTAGGACGGCTTCTCCGGCTTTGCCTGTCACGAGTGTAAGAATGAAAACGTTTTTGGAGAAAAGTGTGATAAAGGTAGGCTCGCTCGCTTCTCACCCGTCTGGTAACAATGTGGTCATGTATGAGAGAAGAAATGCAAAAACAAAACAAAAACACATCCAAATTGGAAGAGAGTGTGTTTAACAGCTACTAGAGGTGTTTGAAAAGCTTAACTGTCTCTCTCTGTGTGTGTGTGTGTGTGTGTGTGTGTACAGAGTGTGACTGTGACCATGGAGTGTGTAATAAAGGTCCAGAGGGCGACGGACAGTGTTTGTGTCAGCCTCCGCACACCGGGAAGCGCTGTGACCAAGGTAACACCATGACGCGCTGGATTAGATGATATAAACCATATTAAGCTATATGAGACTATATTACTACATATTGTAACATATCATTCACGAGTAATCAGTCAGGACGGGTATCCTTTGACGTTTTTATGATACCAACGTCTTAACGTGGGTGAAGCTTCAGAAGTGGGTTTTTCAGCCCGAAGAAACCTGAAAGTATTTGAATAAAACAATTCTAGCATTTATATTAACCTAGCCTAGCAAAAACACACTATGCTAACATTTAACAAAGGCAATAGTGATGCTAGATCCCAGTTTGTTAAATTCACATACATGTGTGATTTCAGTGGTTTTATCCCTGAGTAGTGACTGCAGGCCTTCCTTTCCTTCCTTTCACAAAGCAGCAACAAGTGCATTGTTGCCCCTCACAGTAGCAGTACAATTGAAGGCCACTAGATGACTGTATCAACTGGAGTGAGTTGATTTTGACAGATAGGGGACAAAAACAACATTTTTTTAAAGATGCATATGCAAAATAGTCTTTTCATTCAACAAAGGAAGCCAAAGTGTGTTTCACTAAAACAAAAACAGTCTTAGAAGAACTCGGTCTAAAACTGGCAAAACTGTTTAAATCATCATTTAAATCATGTCTGATCAAAGAATAAGTGAACAAAACTAAGACACATTTTGGTCTGTTCCAAAAAATGTATTGAGGTTTGATACCCCGCTGTAATAGTTTTCATCAAGTTATGTGGGTGTCACTTAGTTAAACAGGAGGGGGCACTGTACATGATATTTATTTCTGCACTTTGTCTTTTGCTCTCTGTCTGCGTGATGTGTAATTGTCGCCCACAGTGAGCTGCTGTTGTGTCTGTGTTGTTGGCAGTGAGCAGCAGGTGCAGTAAATGCAGCCCCTATTCATACTGTAAAGGAGAGGGCGCCGCCGCCGACTGTGAGTGTTTGCCCGGACACAGGAGGACGGCACAGGGCAAATGCGCAAGTAAACACAACCATTTCATCTCAGATTTCTCTGTTTTTATTTGATCCCAATCGTTTTGTTTAAGCTGTTGTTATTTTGGTCTGTCAGTCCATCATTCCAATATGTGTTAGCATGCTAATATTAGCATTAATCTCAAAGCAGCAAAATTCTTCTTAGCTTGTTGAGAAGTTAAGGCAGGTCTGAGAGTGTAGAGCTGAGATTAGCAAGCTGAGTGTGAGCATACTTACGTTTGATTTAAATAGCAACATGACCTTTCCTCTGGCGCCACTCTCAGGGCAAACTTTACTGTGTTTATTTAAATTATTTTTATTTTTATTTTCTGTGTAATGGACATTTATTTGTGGTTTAATCAAAAAAATTTCCCCCAAATCCTGAAAGATTGTCTGTTACACTTTTGTGTCTTGTGGGAGCACGACACTGTGTTGTGTTGTGTGCACCACCAGGTTTAGGACCTGCACTGGAACCAGGACTCAGCTTGTCAAGTCTCCAGCCAATCAGCTTCGTCTGTAGGCGGCTGGTCATCTCGACCCTCTCGTCTTTTTTGTTTTTGCGGTTTCATCAATTCTAGAAATGCAACTGCAGCAAGTAACTGAGTGTCGCTGTCCTCCTTCATATTTTCAGACAAAGTACAAAGTCCAGACAGTCGTTGCTATGGAAACGATACTCTGTCTCGTCCAGTCACATTGGCGTAAAGTTGCAGGTTTCAGACGTTTCAGGCCGTCGTCTTGTTTCGAAGCAAATCTTTGGTCTGAACTGGCCGTAGCTCTTTCTCGCTCTCTAGAACCAGAACTAGAATCTGAACTAGAACCAGGACCAGAATCAGATCCAGGTCTTTTCTCCCTCGAACTAGAACGTGAATGAGAATGTTTTTTTTTTATTTGTCTGGACTGAATTGGACCTTAATCTTTCTTATTCAGCTATCTGCTCAGCGAGGGACTGTGACGTCAACGCCCAGTGCTCCACACAGGGGTCAAAGGTCAGCTGCGCCTGTAATCCCGGCTACCAAGGCGATGGCAAGATCTGCATACCCAGAAACCCTTGCTCCGAGGACAACGGAGGGTGTCCCATCAACTCCACTATCTGTGTCTTCAAAGGACCCAACAAGGTGAGGACGCCCCAAGAACCAGAACCAGGTCGTGAACCAGTTCGAGAACAAGACTTGTTTTAGAATAACAATAAACCAGAACCAGGACTAGAATTAATTACCATCAGTACCAGAACCAGTAAGACAGAGAGTTGATGTCTTGTTCACAAGTCAATTTTAAGTCCAGAGTCAAAACCAGAGCTGAATCCTGAAACTGTGTTCAACTGAACTCTTTGTCTGTTCTTCTTTCAGTCCAGCTGCGAGTGCATGTTTGGCATGTCGCCTGTAGGTGGCAACCCTGAATTTGGATGTCACCTGGTCTCAGCCTGCTCAGCCGACACCTGCGACCCCACAGCTACGTGTCAAACAGAACTGGATGGACAACCCAGGTCAGACGTGCTAACAGTATTTAGACTAGGACTAGAATCAGACAACTAGAACTTTGCTCCCCTGACCTAAGACTGGATATCTTGCTGTCTAGATACAGAACCAGGACCAGGACGAGAACTGGAACCAAGTCTAAACTATCATTAGAATTAGACAAGAACTAGAACTTTTTTTACTTGTATCTATAAACCCGTCTAGAATAAAATAAATCCTCTTTTTCTCTCTGTCTCTTGCTCTCCAGAACCAGACTAGAACCAGGACTAAAACTAAAGCGAGAGTCAGATCTAGAACCAGGACCAAAATTAAAGCGAGAGTCAGATCTAAAACCAGGACTAAAACTAAAGCGAGAGTCGGATCTAGAACCAGGACTAAAACTAAAGCGAGAGTCAGATCTAGAAGCAGGACTAAAACTAAAGCGAGAGTCAGGTCTAGAACCAGGACTAAAACTAAAACGAGAGTCAGATCTAGAAGCAGGACTGGTAGAAAAGCAGTTTCTCTCTCCATCTTTAGCTCATTGTTAGTTTGTATGAATGTGTGTGTATTGTAGTTTCATTAGTCCCCCCCCCCCTTCTCTCAGGTGTGTGTGTGAGGCGGGTCAGATTGGTGACGGCCGGCGTTGCTACGGTAACCTGATGGAGCAGTTGATAGAGCTGGACAGGAGTGGGAGCCAGAGAGAAAATGTGACCGGCGCCGTCGCCCTGTTCGGTAAAAGGACCACACATACACTGTAAAAAATGTTTGTAATACTATTCACTGTGTGTGGATAGAAATTAAATCAAAGTACATTCATGAAGTAGGTGATATGATTCAATACCACTTATTATTTTTCTTTCTGGATTTTATTTTGGGCCAAAACTTTATATTACTTAAATCAACAAGCAGTAATGTGAGTGTATACTGATTCTGCTACAAGGTTAAAAATAGATCACAGGATTATGTTTTTAACATTATTGTTAAATGAGAGAAATGTCATTTTTCTTGTTGTTCCTGCTATGTTTTAACTTTAACTGTACACTTGACTTGTATATGGACATTGTATGTTGTTGTTGTTTTACGTACTGTATATAATAGTATAGTATAATATTTATATTTGACTTCCTTTTTGTTTTTTGTAACTGTAACAGGATTCTCTGTATGTGTAGACATACTTGTCCAGTGAAGCTGATTCTGAAACGTATTTGTGTTTCAGAGAAAGGCTGTTCACAGCTGCTGAGTCACAACGGACCCTTCACAGCTTTCATCCCCCTGCTGAAAACACCTCTGACTGTGGGTCACCTGTCTGTCTTTACTTTTAATGATTTCCTCAATGTTCCTCAGCACAGAAACACAGGAGTCTTCTGTATATTAGAACCATACTTTTCTCTAAGAGATCAGCTTTTTTCTGTCAGTTTGGTGAAAAGAGGTGTAAATCAAAAGCTTTTTCAAATTCGGAACAGATGGAGGGGAAAGATCCCGTCACTATAGCTGGCAGATTCAACCCAAACTGATCCAAGATGTGAAAGTGAACAGATTTTAAGCTGCCAAATGTCTTTTTTCCAAAGTGTAGTGTCAATTCGCAGTAAGTGGAGCACACAACTGCTCTATGAAGCTCTGTGATTGGATGTGCACCTTGGGCGTTGTAGTTGTCTTCTCTCCTTCAGTTTTTATGTCTGGTGGCTACTTGTAATTTTTTTTTATCAAAGGACGTGCATCAAGTGCTTGTCATGCCTGATGTGTTGCCGTGCAGCAGGTTTCCTTTGAAAATGACGAACATCCTGCTGCTTCCTGTCTGTTTGTAGCTGCATGTCTGAACGCACAGTAACGATAACCCAAAGTACTTGCTAGATTTGCAACTAGGCCTCGTAAATCATCAAACATACTGAAACACCATCAGCAGATGAAACAATGTCAGATGATGAGATAAATCACACTGAAAACAGAGACAGCTAGTGACAGATGGTCAGTACAAACTGGAACAAACCAGAGCGTGAGGCACTGAACGCACGTACATCCCCACTGTGAAATCTGAGGTAACCATAGAAACCTGAGTTGGAAATAAAAATGTTTTGATATTTAAAGCAAGTATTAAAACAAGATTTGAAACAAGAAATGGAGCCAAGTCATAAACGTGCAAGTGTGGACTTTGTGGACGAGTTGAGACTTAAAGTCAGTGAATACTTGTGACTTAACTTTGACTCAATAGTTCCGGTTATGGCGACTTTTCGAAAGCCTCACAAGCTGAAAAAATCTCCAAGCCCGAAGAATCTCAGCTGCTCAGAGACAAAGCAGTTATTGCTCCGATTTACTGTCATTTTAAGGAACCAGCCAAAGATTTGGTCAAACCTCTGCTATAAAAGAGAGAGTGCAGACGTCCCAGTGGCTCCAGGGAGAACAGCTGTAACATACAACACAGTAGGAAGGAAATGATCAATAAATAAATTCCAGACCATTTATATACTCGCATACGTTGTGTTTACAGGGTGTTAACGAGGAGGTGGTGTGTAAAAACCACCTGATCCTGGGTCAGCACCTCTACAAGGATCTGGAGGGACGAGACTTCAACCTGTACGGAGGAGGCAGGTTGAGGAACAAAGACAATAAGGTAAAACTTCTTCTCCAAGTTCCACAACCCTGTTTACGACTATTAAACCAGACGTGAGCAAGGAAAACGAAATTCAGAAGGCATTCCTATTTATTCTATTATGATCAAGAGGAAAAGCTTCATTTCTTTGACCAGCGTATTAAAATGAAAATCAATAGTATGAATGTTACAATTACATCGGCCAAACTAAAGATGGAACAAATATTCTAGTGATCCTGATGATTGAAGTCCTCATTGAGGTATAAATGTTCAAAATGTCTAGATAGGATGGACAACACACAGTCAATGTAAGCTGTTTTTTTAAATTAAATTTCTATTAGTGCCACAATCGGAATAATCCAAAGAAAATACACAAAGAAACCACACGAATCCAGACTTTAAACATCCGTTCACGTAGATGTACTCTCCCAACGCGCCCAGTTCCCAGTTCTTGTTGTGTCCAACCTCAACGTCCCAGCTGTGAGAGGAGAGGAAGTGCTCAAACCTCTCTGGGTTGTCTTGAAGCTTCTGTCCTTCTCCACGTCTCACACTGGTCAGATCTTCAGACAGGACGAGTCCTGGATGAGCAGTGTTTGGATCCAGAACCACAGGAGTGTAGGAGACCACCTCCTTCATCTTG
>JAVQJD010003472.1:0-2500 GCA_036023655.1 Nannoperca australis
AGAACAACAACAGAACAACAGCAGAACAACAGCAGAACAACAACAGAACAACAGCAGAACAACAACAGAACAACAGCAGAACAACAACAGAACAACAGCAGAACAACAACAGAACAACAGCAGAACAACAGCAGAACAACAACAGAACAACAGCAGAACAACAGCAGAACAACAGCAGAACAACAACAGAACAACAGCAGAACAACAGCAGAACAACAAAAGAACAACAACAGAACAACAGCAGAGCATCAACAGAACAACAACAGCAGAACAACAAACAGAACAACAACAGAACAACAACAGAACAACAGCAGAACAACAACAGAACAACAGCAGAACAACAACAGAACAACAACAGCAGAACAACAGAACAACAGCAGAACAACAGACTCACCCTGAGTGAAGTTCAGTTCTCCTCCTCCGTCTGTTGTTCCTGCTGCAAAACTGTGACCCAGAGCTGGTTTACATGTACTGACCTGTCTCACACACACAGACAGAGAGACAGGCAGGCAGACAGACAGACAGAGAGAGACAAGCAGACAGACAGACAGTCAGAGACACACACACACAGAGCAAAACATTATTTATGTTACTCTGTGTGTGTGTGTGTGTGTGTATGTTTATGTGTGTGTGTTTGCGTCTCTGTGAGTGTGTGTGTGTGTCTCTGTGAGTGTGTGTGTGTCTGTCTCTGTGAGTGTGTGTGTGTGTGTGTGCGTGTGTTTATGTGTGTGTGTCTGTCTCTGTGTGTGTGTGTGTGTGTGTGTCTGTCTCTGTGAGTGTGTGTGTGTGTGCGTGTGTGTGTGTGTGTGTGTCTGTCTCTGTGAGTGTGTGTGTGTTTATGTGTGTGTGTCTGTCTCTGTGAGTGTGTGTGTGTGTGTGAGTGAGTGTGTGTGTTTTGCTCACGGTGTGTGTGTCGTTGATCTGAACAGTAACATCCGTCATGTTGACCCACTGATGGGCCGAGTGCAGGAAGCCGGTCACCTCCTGGACTGCGTCAGCGTACAGCTCCTGCAGGGGGCAGCGACGCACAACACCATGTCCCCATAAGGAATGCCAGTCCCCACAATGTAGTTAATACAACAGGCAGACAGGCAGGCAGACAGGTACCTTGGCCTTCCTGTAGATATTGTGTCCGATGATCCTCGTGCTGTCGAACATGTCGTCACCAGGTCCAAACGCCATGCACATCTTAGTCTGACAGACACACACTTCCTGTTTACTGTCTGCTGAGAGAGTGTGTGTGTGTGTGTGTGTGTGTGTGTGTGTGTTTACCCCTCCAACAGGACAGGAGCTGTTCAGGTAGTCGCAGGGCAGTCCAGTGTTCACACAGTGAGGTCCTCTGGTGTTTGGAGTGACGTCGCCAAGGTTACTGGAGGAGAAACCAGCGACGAAGCCTCCCTGAGTGTACACACACACACACACACACACACACACACAGGAAGCTGTGCAGAAAGTCCTCATGAAGCCACTCGTCCCGTCAGACTGCAGCGTCCTCTCACCTGTCCAGGTAGCTCCCCGCGGTTCTTGTCCTGCTCCAGCAGGTAGGAGGCGTAGCCCATGTTGTCGCTGCTCACCATGCGGTTGGTGATGTTCATGCTGACGGCGTGGACAGCGAACCAGCTGTCGGGGGGCGGAGTCATTGAGCGATCAATTAACAGGCAATCGCACATCGTTCACATGCACACAGTGGACTCATGGTTCACCTGAGCATCCCGATCCCGTCTCCGTCCAGATCAGTGAACTTCAGCACCACCACCTGTTTGTCTGTGTTCCACTTGTACCTGCAGGGATCGATAACACCGCGGATCAATAACACCTGTACGTACTGGCAGGAACGTGAAGGAATAACCTGCACGTACCTGCGTCTCTCGTCCTCCGGGTTGTTCAGGTACGAGTGGGGACTTCTGTTCAGGCTGCTGTCCTCCAGCTCCCCCCCGTTCCTGTAAATCCTGCCTGGCCTCATGTTGCTGTGGGCTACGTCTATACTCTGGACACAAGGTAAACTATCAACACGCGGGCTACATCTATACTCTGGACACAAGTTAAACTATCAACACGCGGGCTACATCTATACTTTGGACACAAGTTAAACTATCAACACGCGGGCTACGTCTATACTCTGGACATAAGTTAAACTATCAACCCGCGGGCTACGTCTATACTCTGGACACAAGTTAAACTATCAACACGCGGGCTACGTCTATACTCTGGACACAAGTTAAACTATCAACACGCGGGCTACGTCTATACTCTGGACACAAGTTCATTACATTTAAGCTGCAGTTAATAAACACACCTTGACGATGCCGTTGACCAGCGGCTCGATGGACGCCTTGATGTAACCTTTACTGGTGATCATGAACAGCGTGTACTGGAAGTATCCGGCCAGTCCGCAGTGTGTGTGCGTCCCACTCAGAACCACGTTGTCCTGACGGTACAGATCCCCGTACTTCACCTGCAACACCTGCAGAACCTGCACACACACACAGACAACACGCAC
>JAVQJD010003472.1:5000-11972 GCA_036023655.1 Nannoperca australis
GAGTCGTCATGGCGCTGTGTGTGTGTCTCTTCCTCTTCAGCCTCGGTCAGTCTGTCCCTCCTCTTGTCTTGTGCACCTCCTCTTCGTCCTCCAGCTGAACCTCCTCGTCCTCCTGCAGGTAGCTCCCCCCCCCAGCTCTTCCTGGAGGACCTGGCGCGCAGCTCCGGGCTGACGGAGGGCGTCGCCTCCACCTCCCTGGTGTCCCTGTACTCCATCGGGGCCTGCGTGGGGAAGCTGCTGCTGGGCGTCATGGCGGACGTGCGGCGGGTGGACAGCGTCCTGCTGTACGCTGTGACGGTGGCAGCGAGCGGGCTGGGGGTGCTGCTCCTCCCCCTCGCCAGGTGAGACACGGGACAGGTAGCACAAACACGTCTTCACTAACCTTCATTTACTAAAATAACAGTTGACTAGATTGAGTAACATCATGTGTGATTAGATCAGCAACACCTTCTGTTTACACCCCCGAAGCATCATGGGAGCCGTAGTCCTCTCTGAGGACGTGCAGACTACCTGTCTCTCTGCTCGTGTCTCAGCTCGTACCTGGACCTCCAGGTGCTGTCGCTGGTTCTGGGCTTCCTGAGTGGAAACTGGACTCTGACGCCGTACGTCACCAGTCAGCTGGTCGCCGTGGAGACGCTCGCCGAGACGCACGGCGTCCTCGTCTTCTTTGGGGGCGTCGGCCTCATGCTGGGTCCTCCTGCCGTAGGTGAGACAGGCAGGCAGGCAGAGACACAGACAGACACACAGACAGACAGACAGTCTCTAACGTGTCTCTCTTCAGGTTGTTTCTACGACTTCAGTCACTCGTACGACGTCGCCTTCTTCCTCAGCGGCGGCTGCATGACGGCCGGCAGCCTCGTCCTCTTCCTCGCCGCCGTCCTGACGCGAACTCCTCCTGCTCCTCCTCCTCCTCCTGCTCCTCCTCCTCCTCCTCCTGCTCCTCCTCCTGCTCCTCCTCCTCCTCCTGCTCCTCCTGCTCCTGCAACAGATGCTGCCTCAGCTGTCACCTGAAGGTCTGATGAACGATCGAGTCCAACTTTATTTTTTACTTTTTCACTTGATTTGTCCCAAAGGATTCTGGGAAATGCGGTCCATGGAAACAGAACTTTTAAAAAGCTTTTCAGACCCAGTTGTGTGTGAAGCTCGACTCGCTGAGATAGATGCTGTTTGTTCCGCACAGAGGAATGTTAAACACATTTAAAGTTCCTCTTGTTCTGGATGTAAAGTCTGTTTGTCGTGTTTGATGAGTTTTATTCTTCTGGTTATGTAGAAGAAAAGCTCGTCTTCTTTAAAGAAAAGAAACAACGTGATGTTTCCTTCACTTTGTGTTAAAAAGCAGCTCTGAGGAAACAACATGGAGGACGTTTCCTGTTTGTCTCGCGGAGCGTTTGATAATGTTGTCCTCTGTGCGTTGCTGCAGGCTACAGGACCATAATGTGTGTGTGCTGGTTAAAATGGTAAAATCCCTGCAGCAGAACCATAGATATCGTGTTTTATATCACATATGTGGTGCCTACATTACCCACAATGCACATCTACCTCTCACAGTTATGCTGGCAGCAGTCTGATGGCTTTGTAGCATTGAATAACACAACATATTACAAGTACAGTCGCTGCTTCTTTTATTGATCACACCATCACACACTCTTTCATCTGTGTCCAGAAACTCAGTGACACTGACAGTTGGTCCTGTCAGCCTTCTCATGGTGGACAGGTGAGGCCACACCTGGAGCAGCACTTCAGCTAGTACACAAACACCTTCCATGATCAAAAGAGTAAATGAAACAGCAGCATATATCTTTTATAGATATACAGATATGAATGGGGGAGGAGTCAGAAGAAGGGGGTGGGGTCGGTCCTGTCGCACATCTGGACGTGGATGTGCGAGGTGATTCCACTGTAAACAGACTGCATGGGCAGCATGACCCCGATCCGCTTCCCTGCCCTCACGGATCCGGAGGTCCGGTCCGGCTGAACGTAGAACAGCTTGAAACACAGACCTGCAGGACACAAGACACCTCAATAATCAATAACATGATCAAGGACACAGTTTGATGTCATCGGCGTGTGGCGACTCACCCTCTCCTTTCAGGTTGATGCCGCTGTTGATGGCGGCCTTCGTGGCGTCGGTGTACACGGTGACCTTTCCGTGGAGGGTCACGTCAAACGGAGCGTAGACCACCGACCCGTCTCTGCACACGATGTCCAGACCTTGGTGGTTTCTGCTGCCCCTGAAACAGGTGGAGGTGCAGACGTCAGGACGGGTGCAGATGCCCTGGCTGGTGCCTAACATTTCCCACAATGCAACTGTGTGACGGTGTAGTTGTGTTACCGTCTGGCTCCGTAGTGTCCCGCCCCCCAGCTGTCTGACGTCCTCCTGCTGTTATCAGGGTTTCCATCGCAGAGCTGACCGAACTTTACACCGTCACACACACACACACACACCACAGCTGGACACACACACACACACACACACACACACACACACTAACCTTTACCAATTTACTAGCCCACCATGTGGGGACCTGATGTTTCTGCCTATATGGGAGGTCAGTCCCCACAACGTCGTCACCACATGTAAACACACAAAGGTTCACTGATACACCTGCAGATACATCTGAAGACCTGACTGATTGTTACTAATTCATAGAGTCAATATTAGCTGTGTTATTGATTTCTAACTATTGTTATTCTATGTATGACATGTTATTGACTCGATCAGTCCGTTATCAGCACTCAGTTTCTCACCCAGCAAAACGACGGCACGTCTCATCTTCAGGTCTGCAGGTTCTTCTGATGCGTCGCCGCTGCACTCAGGTTTTATAGAAGCTGCTGTTCCTCTTTCAACACAGTGGAAAGTCCATGTTTCCAGAAAAGTAAAGTTACTCTGTGGTTTTTGATGTTTCACAATTAAGATGTTTCACAAGAATTCAACATAACAAGCAGAAACCATCTGTTGCTGTGTGTCTGCACTCTGAACCTTCAGACAGCTGCTGTTTACGTGGCACTGAACAAGGACATTTACAATGTTGATGTTCTTATTTACTTGAGTGTTTCTACTACATTTCAGAGGGGAATGTTTAATCTGTTTAATAAATAAGTTTGACCTACTTTATACAGCTAGCTAGTTTAACTACTTTATATACCGTTAGCTAGTTTAACAGTTTAATATACAATTAGCTAGTTTAACTACACTAGTAAATAATAAAAGGGACAGTTCTTTTAGTTTAGCATGACGTTTGGCTGCTCAAAGACTTGTTTGTATTTTCAAACAGTCCTTTAATTAATAGCTAATGAAATACTGCTTTGCTTTGGAGACAATGCTAGCTTACTACTGTAGCTTGTGAGCTTGTTAGCTACGTCTACAGCTACATGTACAGAGCTTCAACAGGTGGAGAAACTTCCTGAAACCTGTGGAGAATAACAGGATTGTGTTTTTGGCGTTTGATGTGTGAAAATGTTTTTAAAAAAAAGACACCAAACATTTCCAGTAAACATTTTAATCATCTTCTCTTCTCTGTTAAGTCTACAGTGTAGAAAAATAAGCATCAAAAATATACCAAATCAAAAATCAACAAAATAAAATCGGGCCAAAGCAAAAAGCCAAAAACAACAACAAGAACTCTGACATGATGAAAAATAACCTCATTTGAATTGACACTTTCTTTGTTGCATCATCATCATCATCATAATAAGACCTCAGAGGCCTGAACTACGAAGCGGGGTTTGTGGTCAACAGGTAACTTCGGGTGTAACTCGTGGTTCACTCTGTAAATCACCATGGTAACGGATGCTTTGTACTTGTGAACATGATGATTTTTGTAGTTTTGAGCAGCTGAAAGAACTACAAATTAGTTCACATGCTGCAAACCCCGCCCCCTTTCATGTCGTCATGTGACCCCGTGAAGCAACATGACAACAGATCCCGCGTGTGTTCAGGCCTCCGGTCTGGTCTGAAATTCAGGGTTTATTCTGAAAGGACGACTTCCTGTGAGTCAAATAGCAGGTTAGAGATGAAACGTCCAGTAATAATGATCAGATCTTCATTGATCTGCAGGTGAAAGGGTTTAGATGTTGTGTTTGACTTCAGACCAGACGTGGGTTTGTTTGTTTTAGCTCACCTGCAGCTCCAGGCGGGGCGGGTGGGAGGGGTTCTTGGCAGTAAAACATGTCCTTCATAATCTAGCAAACAGATCTTAGTACAAAAACCAGCTCCTACATGTAACGAGAAGCGTCTCCCCGGACGACGAGGGAAGTTTAAAGAAACCAGCAACAAGCGCAGGAAGAGAAACCTAACGTCAACACTTCTGAAGTGCACTAAAAATATATATTTATATATTTATATATCGTCACTACAACAAACGTGACTCTCTCAAGGCTATAACACGTCTGGAAACGTCATGCTAAATATTAGCTGCAACTCTGATCAAAGAAAAAGCTTGTAGTTGTTCATCTAACGCTCTGAAAGACAAGAATCAGCCTTGTGTACAAGATAAGAAGGCTGCACTCCCAACAAGCGGCTGTAGAAAAGTACGAGAGGATATTCAGGTTAGCATCTACGCACAGCTACAAAAATAAATAGAGTCCATTAACACAAACTTCCTGTCTTCATGTCCTTCACTTCCTGTTCAGTCGGATCAATAAGCCACAGACGCTTCTGATGATCGATCAGAATCAGGGTCCTCGTTTGGCTTCGGGGATAGTAAACTGTTTCCTGACATGTAATCAATAATCAATAAGTGGGACTGAAACACTGGAAACGTTTGGAATCGTTTGTTAATCGTCTTTACAGAAATAAATGTAATTATAAAAATAAAATGTTTCCACGTCTACAACATGCTGACCTTTCAAAATAAAAGTTTACAACCTCCACATTACAGGACTTTTACTTTGAAAGGATAAGGAAGTTAAAGTAAAAGCGGATGTTTGAATTGATCAATGAAGAAAATAATCACAATCGTTTATAAAATGTCAGAACGATGACGTCATCCTCCAACAGGATGTGACATCACTAAACGTCTCGGTTCAGTTTCCTGTCACGTGGTCACGTGACGATCGATTCTCATTAGATCAATAACTTTCTTACAGTTAATAAAACAACTGTTTATTAATCTGTTTACATCCTGCTGTTTATTGATTATTGATCTGTCTGATTGAACAGTTTAACAGCAGGACCGGGTCCACATCACGGTACTGGGATCCGGACCCGAAATCTGCATGTGCTTAAATCCAGCGGGGGGGGGGGCACGAGCCAATCACAGAGAGTTATTCCACACCGGGGACGTCTCAGATCCTGGATCACCTGCTCACGATGGATGCAGGACCTCTGGACCAGGACCAGGATCAGCTGGCCGGGCGGAACCGAGCCACGTAGGCGCCGCAGGACGGGCAGTACGGGCGCGGCGGCGCGGCAGGAAGCAGCTGGCAGAGCGAGCAGAGCGGCAGGTCCCTGCGGGGCCGGAGGAGGTGGTGGGGGTCCCGGGAGGAGCCGGGTGGGACAGTCCTGTGGTCGGTGTCACGGCGCCAGTCGCTCTCGGGGGGCACGTCCAGGCGGAGCGGCTGGGGGAGGGGTGGAGCGCTGTGGGCGGAGCCGTTGACTTTACTGGGCAGCTGCCGGTGGTGACCGTTGGTGGTGCTGGGGGGCCGGCGGGGGTGCGACAGGGTGGCGTAGAGACTCTGTGGACCTGGAGAGGGGGGGCCCGGGCCTGCTCTGGGCCTGGGGAGGGAGGAGGTGGAGGAGGGAGGCGGGGCTCGGCGAGGAGCACGAGGCAGCGTCCCGTAACTCAACGCGACGCCGTGACCTGAGACAGACGGACGCCGGTCAGACAGAACCAGAACCTCCTGCTGGACTCCTGCGGGGGGGGGCAATTAGAACAGAATACAACAATCGCCCTCTCAGCCAATCAGCAACGAGCAAACAGTCACATGTCCTCCTTCAGTACAAACGCTGCAGTGACTCCCCACGTCATGATTGACAGCTGTGAGCGTGCTGTGATTAGTTGGGGCAGGAGTGTGGGCGGGGCCCTGACAGGAGCAGAGACACGTCGGCCATCTTGAAAAACTTAATTAAGTTAATTAAGAAGCTTAAACTTTGTGAATAAATGACTCAGTTATATATTAACATTATAACTTATAAATAAATTATATAAATGAAGTGATGAAAAAGAGTGAACGTTTTGATGCTTGATGTGGAGGAGGAGGTGGAGGTGTTGGTGGAGGTGGAGGGCCAGCAGATTACCTGAGAGTCCCCAGGAGGAGAGGCCCGAGCTCGGGGGCCGTGAGGACTGCAGGAGGGGGTGCTGTGGTGGAGGTGCAGGAGCGGCGTGGTGACGGGGTTGGTGGTGATAGGAGTGATCTGTAGTGGAGGAGGTGGAGGAGGGGAGGTGCAGGGAGGAGGTGCTGGGGCGACGAAGGAGAGAGGACGAGGAGGAGTGAAGGTCACTGTGTCTAAGGGGGGGCCTGGACACAGAGGGGTCCTTCAGGGTGAAGAGGAGGAGGAGGAGGAGTGAGATGGAGTGAAATGGAGGAGTGAGATGGAGGAGGAGTGAAATGGAGGAGTGAGATGGAGGAGGAGTGAAATGGAGGAGTGAGATAAGGAGTGAGATGGAGTGAAATGGAGGAGTGAGATGAGGAGTGAGATGGAGGAGGAGTGAAATGGAGGAGTGAGATGAGGAGTGAGATGTAAGAAGAGAAAGAGGAGAAACAGGGTGACGGAGGTAAAAAATTAAAACAAGTTAACTGAAAAAAAAGACAGATCACAAAATCAAAGTGAGGCTCCGTCAGGTGATGGAGGGTGTGTTCAGAAAGGTGAAGGGGGGTCAGAGGTCGCCTTGTGACATCACAGACTCAGTGTGTGTCTGTGTGTGTGAGTGTGTGTGACAGAGAGACTGTGTGTGTGTGTGTGTGTGTGACAGAGAGACTGTGTGTGTGTGTGTGTGTGTGTGTGTGTGACAGAGAGACTGTGTGTGTGTG
>JAVQJD010003482.1:0-28380 GCA_036023655.1 Nannoperca australis
GTCAACAAATTGGATTTGTCCGCACTATTTCTTTCAGTAAGCTCTGACACAGCTTTTTGGGGATTGAAAATGAAGCTTTGTGATCAACTCCCACTCCTGGGAAAAAAATTATATATATATATATATTTTTTTTTAATGGGAAATTGTTATTAGCTCCTTAGGTAAAGAACTGATAATCTAATCAGAAGATAATAACATGCTGCAGGGTTCCAAAAGCTCCCTAGATTTAATTACACTTGGGACAGAACCACATTATGGTTAAATACAATACAAGGCTATTATAGCACCCATTCTCCCATTTCCTGATTTCCAAGAATATAACTTTGGCCAAGAAAACACTCAAATTAACATTGTAAATGTTCCCCTTTTGCTATTCAAATAGACTTGCATTTCATGGAAGGTGAAATTGAAACCACATCACCTTTATCAGAGTTTGTTCTGCATTTATGAATCCTATTTCCAAAACATGAAAAACAATGAAGTGAGACTTGATTAAAAAAAATGGACATTTGTAAACAGTGTTCTTGACGCTTCCCCCAATGAGAAGAACTGTTTTAATTTTGAAAAAGGAATGCACAAATCAAACATGTCTTAATATTGTGGGTCTGTTTAAAGGAGAAAGGGCTACGGTAATTTAATTCCCGGATCAATAAGTCATTGAGAATGTTCTAAAACCGATATGTCCCCCTGGAGGTGTACATTAAGACTGTAAGCTGTGATTTAGTGTCGGGGTCCTGTTGTTTGTTGCACCCAGAGTTTCTCTCTCCTCACCTTTCAACATCGATTTTCATCCCACCACTTTGGATTTCTTCCTCCAAATAACTAAAACCCTTTCTCTCTGCTTCAAAAGGACCTGGATCTCCCGTTTGTTCTTTGTGCATTTTGTGAATGTGCGTCTCAGAGTTTTCATGTTCTCATTAATGTGTGCCCCTGTGCATGTTAGTTGTAAACAGCAGATATAGTCTTAGATAGCGCACCATGTTAATATTCACCTCAGGAAAACAAATCTCTCAAGCCAAGTCTTTAATCGTTGAAAAAAACAAAAGTTTCATATATCACAATTTAGTAGTGAGTAAAAGAGCGCAAAGAAAAAAAATATCAACAATATTTCCTTCAACAGCTGGTGTAGATTAATATCCATCCTTGCAAGACTGGGGAAAGTGTCAAGTTCCAAAATCAAAGTCTTGCAGGTGCAAAATTGAATCTTAAATGTAAATTGATTTGGAGATCAAACATTCTCCAGCCCCTCTATCATTTTAATCAGGCAAAGTCGAGACACTGGCAGAGTAGAGAGGTGCTTGAAATTCTGAATTCACCAAATGCATCTTCCAACCTTGATTAAGGATGCGTGTGTGGACGAGGGTGGGGGCTCAGCTGCCGGTGTCACACTCTTAGGACAGGTTTAAGGGTGCGACAGCAGTAGATTCTGGCATGTTTTGTGGTAATTTGAGTCGTCTGAGACCTCTGTGAGGTCAGCAAAGTTAAAGTGGTGTGTTGTTGTGGGTAATTGTTAGAATCCATCGAGCAGGTTGAAATGATAGAAGGATTACGCTGAGATCCTAACACTCATTTCGGATTACTTCTGAAAAGGAAGGCAGTGCAGATATATGGACGTGTCCGTCTGCTTTAACATGAGCAGAAAACGTTAGCATGCCTTACTTCCAAGACCAAGGCGCATATCATTAACTAACTATTTTGTGGGGTTAAAGACTATGTTAGAAAAAGACCCATTCATCCTCACAACCTTTTCCTGATAATAGCCTACAATAGGCTAACTAGCTACCCTGCGACAAAAGAACAACGCTGTTCCTTTATTTCCATATCTTCTACAGGTCTCATCAACTGGTGTGGATGCTGACATTTTTGTAGCTTGTTGTTTTAAATAGGCCAGAGGTCTGATCGATACCATTCAGACTTAGTTGCATATCACTGGTATTCCGGACATTTAGGTCTTAAGTTCAAGCAACTAGACGGTTTTCTTTTATTAAATCTGAATTTGGCCTAATGAATCCAAACAATTTCACTACTGTTTTTGAATCTACAGTATACTTTCTATCTGTGAATATAAACACAGTGGTAATAAAGTTTTGGGAGAGACCATGTGGAGACCACATAAATGTTTTATTTTGAAAACCCATGTATCTGAATTTAAGTGTTATACACTCAGTGGTATTAGCATTTCAAAATTACGCATTCACTTGTTAGATTTTACTCTTCATGGCCATTATTTGCTGTATGTAAAGCCGGGCCCTGATGCAAAGATGCAAGCTGATACGGTTTATGTGATATTCAGGATCAAAACTGTAACATTTGGGCTGTGATATATACAGGAATGGACTTCACACAGTTGTTCCTGAAAGGCTGCAGAGCTCCTTTGGTCTTCTGAGAATGTCTCTTCTTTGGCTGCAAATCTCCCTTGCCCCTCTCATGTTCTCTCACCCCTTGTGCATTCTTGCTTCTTTTACTCCGCCCCCACCACCACCCTTTCTTAACACTGTGTACGTCTTGCTGTGTTCTTGCTTGGCTCATTATAAGGGCCTGAATGGGAGAACAGTGTAGGAGAATTGAAGGTGTTAGCACACCGGAGCATGGCCTCTCATCCACGATCCGCCCAGCTAATTACCCAAGTGTGGCTAGCCACACTACCTCCACCCTCCCCCTTACCCAAGAACAGATTAAACACTTGGGAATGACCTGCCCTAGATTTTATGCTACATTGAACTCTTAACAAATTAGAGGAGGGTCATCCACAGACAGCTAATTTCAAGAAGCATATGGTGTATTAACTCATAATCAAGATTAAATCACACATTTTTCAACTTAGATCGGCATTTGGCTTCTATCGGCTTGTTTTAGCCATTTGCACCACTCAAATCTCAAATGTCTGTTTTTGGTATGAATTGCAACTCAAATCATAGTGGAGGAGCATACATAAATACTGAGTATTATGCAATTTAGCTTTTTAGACCAATAACAGACCTGTCAAAGGCTAATGACAAT
This sequence comes from Nannoperca australis, assembly GCA_036023655.1. Taxonomy (NCBI): domain Eukaryota; kingdom Metazoa; phylum Chordata; class Actinopteri; order Centrarchiformes; family Percichthyidae; genus Nannoperca; species Nannoperca australis. The sequence continues at coordinate 3,001 of JAVQJD010003482.1, forward strand.
GACATTGTAATTTGAAAGGAGAAAAGGAAATCTAATGAACTGTCATCTGACGCCCTTGTTATCATCTTTACAACAAGGAATGAGTTAATCATTTGTTAAAAAATCTCTTATTATTCTCTCTGATTTCGCAAATCGTTATACAAAGGCGATGTTTTAAAAGAGACTGTTGACAAAATTAATAGATGTGCAATTATTGGTTTCATGGGAGAGGCAGACAGAGGCAGAATCAAAGTGACTAAACTGTAAGGACTCAGCAGAATTTATGAGGGGAGAAGAAAAAAAACCAATACAAATACGCCAGAATAGTAGAGATTCAGTTTCAAGTCTTGTATGTACAGAAAACCCAATTGATTCATTGGACCGTTTATGTTGGCGCACTAAACATTCACCATTGGAAATTACACAAGTTATTTTTATTGAGCTAGCAAAGTGTTGAAGTTGTAACAAATAAAAAATAAAAATAAAAAGTTCTCATTACTTTGTTTGGAATCACTCTGCTGGGCCTGTGTGCGAATCAGTGGCAGGGAAGGTTCACAGTCACCAGATAACATCGATTTCCACTCTGCATGAGGTGTATTGGTGGAGCTATCAATAGACAAAGCAAAGGCCTCACTTCACAGAGCACTGCGTGACCCTTCCGAAACATCCACACTTATCACTCTCACAGTTTTGAGCCTGACCTCTTTTTGTAAAACACAATGCTGATATTCAAAAGGCCTTGCCATTCACGTTGGCCTTTAAGTGGCCTTTCACTCCTTTTCTTCTTCCCTTTAGAGAACAGTCACAAATAAGCTCGACCAAGAGGCGACGATATACAGGTGTGTGTGTGTGTGTGTGTGTGTGCGTTTGAGTTTGTCTTAGCGCAGAGAGATTTTTGTTTGTGTTGTTTTTGCGATGCTGCAGGAACCTGGATGAGGTCAACGCTCCAAAAGTAAAGTGAGAGAAAGACAAGCCAGAGGGTGAAGATCCCCTGCCAATAAACCTGACATTTCTCCTCTCTGCGCTCCAATATCTCACCAATAACAATTAGCCCGGTAATTGTTTGGCTAATTATGATTAAATATCTGGTGCGCTGCCAGCAAAGCACTCTCCGCCGCAGCTCGTGCATCCTCGCTTTCAATAGTGCAAATGTCAAGAGGAGTCATGGTGTTGGTTCAAAGCAATGCGCTGAAGAGAATGCATATGCGTTTCTTGTGTTTTCATGCAGGTAAACACAGATGCCCACAAACACCATCACCCACACAGGCGCACATGTGTTCTTTGTGGTCTCTTCTGACCTCAATTTACAACCACAGCTCTGATTTGTATTTGCCTGGAGGCCGGTGCTCATCAAACTTCGCGAGACAAAAAAGGGCGATGGCCTGAGTGGGTAAAGACAGGAGAAGGAGGACACTTTGAGTAGCACGGATGCAAATTTCCATCCACAGTTGCAGAGAAAACCTCCCGGCATGACACCTGGTCAGAACCTGTCTTTAAAAGCCAAAGACATCTGGTTTGATAAATACACCTGTGCTCTATAAGACTTGCACGGAAGAATCTGCATGTTTTTTCTTATCCAATGCATCAAATAATCATAATTCGTTAATTTAGCCATCAATCATAAAAATAATGAATAGCTTAAGCATAGAACAATCAGGAGTAGAGGGACAGAAAAGTCATTGCAGACAATTTGATAATCAATGAATAGTTCGAGTCTTTTATCACACACAACATTTTCAGCTCATTAATGTGAGGGTTTGCTTCTTCCTTCATTGTAAAAATTCATATCTTTGACTTAAGTGATGATGGTCAGACAAAACATTTTAAAAAGATATCACCTTTGACATTTTGGGTTAAATGCTCATTGGCCATCTCGCCAAGATGAGACTACAGCCGGCGGGCCAGTTAGCTTAGCTTAGTGCAAAGACTGGAAGCAGAGGGAAACAGATAGCGTGGCTCAGTCTAAAGATCACACAATCAGCCTCGGCACCTTCAAGGCTCACTAAGTAACAGTACATCTCATCAAATTCACAAGAAAGCGAATAAGCCTATTTGCCAAAGTGTCACAGTATTTCTAAAAAGATCACCAAAAGATTGATTGAAAATGAAGATAAATGACAGTCGCAGGCTTATTCTTTGTGTAATCACAGCTGGAACACAGTGCTTTTAAAGCACTTGCCCTCTGATAAACACAGATATCAGTGATTCACATTCATCTTATCCCCTCTCACTGCCTCCACTGGTGACTCAAAAAGGTACAGGTGAGCATACTATTGCTGCTTCACCAGGTCCTAACCTGTGGCTCCAGCTGTGACCATACTGCTGCTGTTCCAGTCAGAGTGTTACCTTTCCTCCCCTCCCTCCCCTCCTCCATGCCTCCCCTCCTTAATGCCTCCCTCACTCTGGCCCGCTCTTTACACTGCTCCTGTGGCGGAACCGTCAAGTCCTTGTTGCCCGGCAACCGCTGTCTTAAGACTTTCCCAGTAGAGTTTTGAAGGTAATAAAACAATGCCCCAAGACAAACAGCAACTGGAACCGGAAAGGCCTTGGGGAGTGGGAGTGAGAGAGAGTGAGAGTGAGAGTGAGAGTGAGAGTGAGAGTGAGAGAGAACCGAGTTTATCTTTAACTCTGTATTTCTTTTAAATTAAAAATAAACTATTTATAGAACCAAACCCAGATTTAGTTAAGATAAGCAGAAATAATGTGAGTGGATACAGAAGGAAAACCTCTTTAATTAATTCTACAGATACTTAAACTGAACTTTTATCTTATTGATGTCTGAGCATCCAAGCTGAGAAACAGCTGTCTATTCCAAGGTTACTGAGCCCCAAGGTTATGCAAACATATGGTAATGTTTTACTCCACTCCCCGTCTATTGATACATAACCATACTCGCCTCGATTGCAGTTACACTGCCAGGGTGGGTTGATTGACATCTGTCAGTCTGATTTTCTATGCGTTCCCATGTGATCTTGCAGAGGATGGTCAGCCTTGTAATTCATCTAATGGGATGGCTCAGTTCCCACAACTTTGGCTGGGACATAAATCCGAGCTAAAGCCTGCGTATGCACTCACAAACGAAACGATTTGTCAGGCAGATTTGAACGGAAGTTTATTTTTTATATTTTTTCTACTCTCTTCCTCTCTACAGAAGACTCCCTGTGAAATTAATGCAACACAAACAAAACATTTGCAGACAGCGCGTAGATCCTCTGGCACACTGAATTATGGCGAGGCATCAGGGAGATGAAAACTTTTGTTTTATTTCATTTTTTTATTTATTTATTTTCTCCCCATGCAAGCCCTTGTAGGAGACGGAACATCAAAGGCGAGCTCTTATTAATACAAGCAATAAACTACTCCCAGAACGTTTGGTTTGAATTAAGCGGTTCGTTATGAGTGACACAAGACAGCTCGTACAACTGCTTTCTCTCTTCCCCCTATTTTAACGATAAGAAGGTGTCAGCGATTGCGAGCCAAAAGGGTGAAGCCAAAAAGCCAGTAAGAGATTTTGAGGCTCTCTCTTGATACCGAGCGACAGGGAAACACTACTCCAAAGTAATCATCAGACATGGCATTCAAAGAGGTCTACAGAGCCCACCCTCCCCCCCGCCAGCATCCCTCCCGCTTCATTCCTTATTTAATTGTATAGTTTCAATCTGCGCCGTTGCGGTTAGACTGTCATCTGCGTTGCCGGGTGGAATTGAGAGACGAGAGACGTTGGCCCCCGCTAATCAAAATGCAAATATCCGTCTCCCTATTGGGGCATTAGTGCATCTTGGAGGGTGAATCTCGAGCCTTTAAATTGAAAGATGATGAATGTTACAGGTTCTTTTTTCTAGGTTTTTTTTTATGCTTGCAAATGGGAGGCAGCTCTGAAATTAAAAAGTCGTAAAAATAAATAAATAAAAATGTAAATAAATATATTAAAGTAAATAGAAACGGCTGGTGGTGGTGGGGGTGTTGGGGAGATGTTAGGAGGATGACAAGGTGCAGAAGAAAAGTGTCAAAGGGTTTTATAATAGCATGCTGCCAATAACCACAACAGCAGTTCACAGACACCAGGTAAAGCCTTGATTACATGGTACAATGACAAATGAACTGCTCGCCACTTGGTATACGGCTGTCAATCACAGGACACGCTCGAGGGACATGACAGCCACGTCCTTTGACCGTCAAGTGCATCTGCCTATCCGGCAGAGTGTGCAAAGTGTATGAATTTCTGAAGCACAGCCCTCGGTATTGTACTGATATTTAGTGAGAGGAGACGGGTTTATTAAGTTTAGAGGGGTATGGATCATGCTGAATGCTAGAAATACTCTCCAACAACTCCCAGCGCCATGTTTTCGCAGCGTTCTTTCCCCCCCCAGAAAGACTTCCTCCACTTACACAGCTGACAAAGTCTATTTTCAATACTCGCACATGTACAGTATGTTGAACAAGTTCTGGGTGGCTTATCGCTCCTCACCATACTGGCTGAGAACATTCTTTTTGTACAAATTCCCTTCTTCGGTTTTCCCAGAATGGTGTTTCCTTATTGAGCTGCAACAGAGGAAGAAAACGTCCTGGTGGTCCCATGTAGGTTGGTTTCTGGGACAAAACACCAGCAGTAAGCCGTCATGGGGCTGCCAGGACAAAGACACGTATTAAATTTGACAAACTCAGACTTCTGAAGCAAAAAATTACATTACATCCCATAAACCTCTCCTAACAGTTCTTTGACACTGTCATATTACGCCTCTTATTCATGCATTTTCTCAGTATTGATCGATTCTTATGTGATGGTAGAGTTACATAATTTATAGGATTATAATTATGACTTCTTGTCATATCTACATATTGCTTGTGTTTTTATATGGATGGGAATAAGCAAAAACAAGGCATTGTGGGTTTTACAAGCAGTTAAATGCATGTACTAAGTTCACTTTGTGTGTCTCTACATGATTTCTTTTTAACTGTTTTCCTGGTTTGTTTAGCTATTTATATGCGTGTTGGTTCTCAAACAGAAACAAATGCATCAGGGATTCTCCACCAAATCTGTCTGGCTGCTGCCTGCTTCTCTTTCCCATCAGGTTCTCCTCTCCCTCGCCACATCTGCTTGTGTTATCGAAGTCTGAGGCTTCTGATTTTCGCAGGGAACAACACAGCTCCGTCGGCGGCGATTAAACCCCCAGAGCAGATCGCCGACACAACACCTCCGTTGCAGCAACCGATTGACAGCGAGATACGTTCTTGTGCAAGATTACATGTGATGCATGAGCAGTTTGTAGGAACATGCTGTTTTGCTTGCTGATACGGATAGGCAGTGGTGGAAGATCCTTTACTTAAATAAAAGTACTAATACCACACTATGAAAATACTAAGTGCTGCATTCAAAACCCTATTTAAGAAAAAAAGGATCAGCAAAATATAGTTAAAGTATCAAAAGTAAAAGTACTAATTACGCAAGAAATGGTCCATGTCAGTGTCTTACTATTATAGAATATTTTTAGATTAATATTACTGCTGGATTAATGTGCATTTTACTCCTGTAGATGTTTCAGGTTGTGCTCATTTGAACTACTTTATATACAGTAGTTAGTTGAATCTACAGCAATGCATCATATTCTAAAAGATCATCATCGTTAGCCTGGGAGAACTTCATATCTTGCTATGTAAAAAGTAAAAAGTAATAAGCTGTCAGATGAATGTAGTGGAGAAAATGTGCCTCTGAGACAGTGTAGTAGAACATCTCCAATTTGTACGTAAGCAGGACTTGAGTAAATGTACTTAGTTACATTCCATTACTGAAGACAAGACAGATAGTTGGATGCATGGTGCTGTTCATGTATGATGATGTACATTTGTTATAGTATCACCTTTATTCATGAGATGTGGCTAGTGTTCAGTGCATCCTCTGTTGTGTATTAAAAAAAAAAAAGAGCCCTGCTCTAAAAAGGAGATTGGCACCTTCTGATGGTAACTTTAGAAAGTCCTCTCTTTATTAGCGCCGTTTATTATCATTCCTCCAGCCATTGGCTGTATTTTCAGGCCGAACTAATCTTATGAAGTTTCTTTTACAGCTCTAATGGAGAAATCTTTAAAAAAAGAAAAAATCTGGAGCACCAGCCTGAAAGCTGTAAAACAGAAACCCTTTAGATCCTGGAGATCTTCATTCACTCCCTCTTTCTCTGTCTTTTTCCTTCCAACTGTTTCGCTGTGGGCGTTATCTTGACCTTCAATAATGTATCCACACTTAACATCAAAACCACAGCAGGGAGTCTCGTCACTGAAAACCAACTCCAACAATGAATATCTCGAGCGGAGACACGCTAGAATCCTTTTCGCCAAGTACCGTTGATTATGCCCTGCTCATCAGCACGGTGAAATCCATCTCGATTGTACGATGGACCAAACTACTCAAAAACTCAGTACGTTTCCATACTGTCCTCTCAGTTCTCAGTTTTTATGGTGTGGTGTTGCGGCAGCATTTGGATGACAAAATGCCGGATCAAAGGGTGGCGAAGAGGAGGGATTCTGGCATATTTACATGTCAGATGGTGGTGCCTCTTCTCCTCCTGTCCTGTCACTGAGCTACTACAGGAGGGTCATTAGGAGGCAGAAACATATGCCATTCAGCATGCATGGTCTGCTGTCCAATTAGTGGCCTAGAAGCATTCGTCTGAAGCCAAGAATAGAAAGTTGCAAAAGTGACATCCAGACACAAGTTCGGAGTAATCTGCTCCACATTGTGTACCTGCATGTTCGAGCAGCTACAGTTGTAAGTTTCCAGACTTGCGTCATAGTTTGAATATAGGCTGAGGAGAAAGAGAGACTCTTCACCGTCTCGCTACAGGAGTGTACACATGCAGGAACACACAACCAACTCGGTGTGTGTTTCATAAATCTTTTAAACTCCTGTCAAGTCACACCAATATTCCCCTTACAAAGAAAGTGTGTCGCCTCTCTGAAACGCAGAAAATCTTAGAAGAAAATATCTTTTTCAAGCTATTTATTTACTTCTCTTTCCCCCCACACAATCCTGGCAGGTTTTCATCTGCTTCATAGGTGCTTTTTTATTTGCTGTCAGAGGAGAAGGCAAGGACGAGGCTTAGCTAGTCACAGCAATATCCAGCCAACCCTGCGGTTTGCTATATATCATTCACAAACAAACCTTTGTGCAGTAGATAAATAAAAATCCTGACCAACCGGTGTGTCACTTTTCTGTAATGGAAGCAACGGGTCAACTGTACAGGACGGTGTGCAGAAAGGAAAAGAAATCTGAATAAAAGAAGCAGGAAGTGAGACAACATGTGGTCTCTTAATTATACACATACAGTACATAATGAGTGAAGGGGTGAGCCAGCGTGGGATGTAAGATGCCAGAGATCCATGCTGAGGAATAACAACTTTTTCTGGTTCAACTGCACAGTAGTTACCAAGGTACATTCTCAGGGTAAGAAAAACAAAAATTTCCTTTTTTCATAATGAGCGCAGGTCAGCTGAGATCACTGCCGAGGTGCCTTTAGTGTAGGTCTTCCCAAAGCCTTTCTTCCCTCGATATATTGAAACTGGTTACGGGAGCCTTTGAAGTAGAAAAGCGTACATATTCTCCTCCAACAAAACAAGGACCACAGCACCATGAGCCGATTTCAACCTCAAATGACCGTATTCATATTAATACCTGCATCTACCTGATCCAGACCTCAACTGACAGTTGAGGCCTCCCACAGCTGATCAATCACTGATTCAATTAGAGATTGGACTGGACTACCATTGATCCTTTAAAAAGGGAAAATTCACATTTCATCCTCGTGGCCACGACACACTGTACTGTCAGATAGTAATTAACTAAACATACATAACACAATTAAAAATGATTGTACTATTTCTAAAGCAGTGATTTTGAGGGTATAAAAAGGGTATAAAAAGTTGTTGCAGTGAATCTAGAGATGTATTTATAGTTCTGAACTGAATTCTCCTCACTTTTTGTGTAAGGATAAAAACTATAGTGATACTGTGGCTACACTGTGCATATTTATCAGTCAGTGTCCGGTAGATTTGATGTGTTAGTACAAACCATTTTAGGGCCCACCCACACAAATATTAAACCAGTCAAATTACCACGAATGGCAATGTTGGTTTGTTCCAAAGTTTCACGCCCCCATGGAAAACAATAATGTAGCGGGGACTATCACAGCAGAAAAAGTAAGAAAACTTAGATTTCTTCTTTTACAATTTTGACCAAGTAAGTACACAGGTCAAAACAAACACCAAGGATATGTTTAATCATACTGGGGTTGTTGTTTTTCTTTTTGAAGAAATAGGAAATATAGTGGAACTGGAGACACTTTTATCCTTAAATGAAATTAAATAATGTGGTCTGTAAATTAATTATAGGGTATAGTAATTAGCAAAGTGGCTTTGTGTGTAGTTGGGAAATTTGTTTGCAAAAGCTGAAGAGGCGCATAGGACTAGATACACTTTTACACCCTATAAAGGCTTTTAATTAAAAGACCCTTGTTGTAGGAGTCCTCAACTTTTGGCATAAAAACAACTGCTTTTTGTTACTACTGTTACTACTGCTTTTTGGAAATAAAAGCAGTAGTAACTGTGAAAAAACAAGGGGGTTCTGTATGGGAGTACTCCAGTTTAGTCTGGGCACCAATGACCTCAGAGGAGCCAAGGACTAGTGGTCCAACACCCCGAGAAAGATGGATTCCACTGCTCGGAATGGACCTGGATTATCTCTCTGGCACAGGAGCCGCAAGAAAGGGAGTAACCGAACATCTCTGGGTGGTGAAAAATGAGGGAGCGAGATACTATTTCTCCTTTAATTCACAAGGGGTGGCCTGGCACTGCCTGCGATAAGACACAAGTGATCAACAAAATCCTTTGAGTTGGCGGTGATTTGGCCTCCAAGCGGCTCCCCTCCCTTCTCCCTCGCTGATATGTAGGACGTATTTTGCTTCCTCCAACAGGTATAGTGTAGGTAAAAAAAAAAGAAAAAGGAAAATGGAAAGAGAGGAGGCGGGAGACAGAGAGGAATCATGTGGAAGCTGTAGGCACAGAGCTACCATATACTGCAGAGCCCAGATCTGGATTTATGATCATGGGCAGTGCAGAGTGCTCCATTGGGCCTGGGGGGACTGTTGAGATACTTTTAGGTCCATTTTTGTCATTTCTTGTCTTGTTTCCACGTTCTTCGTATTGCACATTGCATTTTCTCCAAGGACAAAGTACCCTTCCAAACATAACTCTATCTCAAGACTTTAACTCTCTCCTACATCCTTATTCAAGCGCTGAAAATACATCCATAAATCTAAATGCCTGGTCAAATATATATATATAGAGGTGTTTTTACACTTGGCCGACTTCAGTCATTCGAGTGATATTAGAGCATCTAGTCAGCGTTTTTTGCGCATTTGTGAATATTCCAATGAACTCACTGAGAAGAATCTGAGTTGCTTCCTTTAAAGCATTGTTAACACCAACCACTTCCAGTTCACTGGCTCAGTCTGCTTCAGAAAATACAGTATGAATTAATAAAGCCAATCAAGTTACATTTGACGGAACAATACCCCTCGTTTTAGGTATTGTATTTAATTTTACTTTTGCTCAATTTTGCATCATGAAAGGATAAAGAACTACATAACTTGAACGCTGCTGAATAATGCCACATTCTTTCTTTTGAACCAAAAGGTCTCTGAAAAAGAACGTTATCCAGTTCTTTATTTTTCTTCTTCCACCCATTTTTCGCTTTGCTACTCCTTCCGCATACTTTGTGCTACAGAAACCATTCAAATATCAAAATATTCAGCTCTTTAAGGACATTTCTGCTATGACTTCTCTTTTATACTTTTTTTTTTGTTTTGTTTATAATGGGTGTGTATGTGGTGGAATGTTCAGAGCTAGAGCTTTATACTCAAAATGTTGTGCTTTTTTCAACAATTTCAGCAGTGTTACTGCAGGAATTGCAATTTGTTCTAGTTAGACACTTCGATTCAGCCCATAAATAAAGTTTGATCAAATTAAGCTTGTTTGTTTCACGACACTTATATCAGCTTCTTTTCACATTAAAGAGTTGGGTTTTGAAGAATACTGGGAGCATGAACAAAGGGATCGCATCAGAGATAGAAAATATCCTCTTTTAAAAGGAACATTAATGAAGAGAACAGAGTTTGGTGTCGTCTTTTCTATTTGGATGTTTAAAAAAAAGGGGGGGGGGGAAAGAGTTTGCTCGCTTTGGTTAAGAAGCATTACGGGTGCAAACATCCAGAGCGAATTGTGTAACAGAAAAATAACTATGAAGAAAGACCAAATAAAAGTGGGTAAAAAGCTATTTCCAAATGCCAACATGAAACGAGGAGGAAAGTAAAACAATTAAGAAGGAAAATGTAGCTCTCTTATCTGAATCCTTTATCTCACAGGTAATACAAGTTGTAATATGCAAGTCCCCCCTTTCGTACACTTTCCCCAGAGCAGGCTCCGGCTTTATCTCACCTTGGTCAGGACAAACATGAGTGATTGCTGTCTGGGCTATTTCAGGAGCGGCCAGGTTGACACCGAGACTCGGCTCCACAGCTTCCATCGTCGCTCTGCTTCACCACAAGCTCCACCCTCCTCCCTGCATGCCCACAGTTGTCACAACCAATGAAAGCGACGGTCTCTCAAACCACCCGAGCCGTGATTAAATCTCCACCTCTGAAATACCAGAGTTTGGGTTGGCGTCTACTCAGTATGGGCCATTAATTACATTTTTCTAATTTATTCATCTAAAAATGATAATTGTTCACCTCGACATAATTCAACTGCGTGTGATCCATTGCCACACATCTGTCTAATTGCTTTTACCAAGTGGGACAGAAAAAAAAGCTAATTTCTAAACAAACTAAAAACAAGGAGTTGGAACTTTTCAGACAACTTAACCAAAATGCACCATTTTAAACGAGCCCTTCAGAAGTGCAAATTAATTGGTTCAAATGGCCAGTTTCAACATTAACACACACACATTGCTACTATAAACTAGGCCTAATGTGGCGTTCCACAGACATCAGTGTAAGTACATCCTTGTTGGATCAGTTTGTTGAAGGACAACAAAGACATGAACACCTGCTGAGGTACAAGTTTGAGGAGTTGAATAGAGCATACAGAAGTCTAGAACTGTCAAAGATGTTTTATTCCACAAAGATTAGCATTATTCTGGGTTTCATTCCATTCCTCCTCCAGTGCCATCATGAGGTTTTGTGTTTTCTGAGCAAAATATCTCAAAAACTATTGGATGGATTTCTTTTGGACGATGGTAATAACTTTGTTGACCCCGTTTCAATTGTCTAAAGACAGGGTTTATGACCGAATACCTGAGGTAAACTAATGACTTTACCATCAGCTTCAATTGGACTTTGTGTGTAGTGCTAATTAGCACATGTTAACATGCTAAACTCTGATGGTGAATATAGTAACATTATACTTAAACATCAGCATGTTAACATGGTTATGTGACCATGTTAGCATGCTAACATTAGCATCTAACTGGCCTTAGTCTTGGTAGACGTAGTCTTGACAAGACTACGTCTACCAGTATGTTTCTTCAGACCTGGGTGGTTGAATAGGTTTCTGAAATTCCCCGCACTAGTTTTTTCATGCGAACAACCAAGTGCAACACTATAAATGTTTAAACATTATTTAAACGATATTGCATCTCCCCCGTCTATGACAACTGGCTTTTCACTCGCCCTCCAGTGTAGCCGTTGGCTGTTTGCAACTGACACTTTTCTTTTTTTATGTCTTAATAAGTGGAGGTGTGAATTCTTAAACGTTTCAGCCTGTAAAAGCACAAAATATCAGCTAATAATTTGAAGAGGGACTATCTCTAGTTAAACAAAGGGATAAACAGTGTTCATTTTAATCAGGACTTTTCAACCTGTAAATTAACATATTTCTTATATATCTTTCTTCTATAATATTTCTTATTATTGTTCTGTTTGTTTTATTTTAGACAATCAAATATTGTTTTATAAGAATCCCAGTTGGACATCTTCCAATCAGAATTGTCTATTCCTGTCAGGACACATAAAAAAAACACAACAAATAGAATATAACTCTTTTCTTCAAAAGATGATCTCCATCGACCTCGATCGTCAACCACATTCAAAAGGCTTATCTAAGAAATAATAACATGACATTTTAAATATTACCAGAGCATCTCCTTATACATTGTCTTCTTTTTCAAAATGTGTGGATCCACCTTAATTCTTTGGAATTAACGTGGATCTGCTATGGGTGCATTGCCTAATGACATTGCATCTCCCACACCGGTCCTGACATTTTGATTGTCTTATTTGTTTTGCACTCCTCGCCATCTCTTTGAAGGTCAATCCTAAATTACTTTAAAGCATGCAAATCACTATATCCACAGTCCACCCTTGACACATGATGAGCGGGGCAGAGGCAGCCAAGCATATACAAATACTGGAGTGAATATAATAGTATAATATAATAGTGTGATCTTGAGGGTCTTCATACAGTTTTGTATTTAGCAGTAATCAACAGGCCGTCTGTCGCATCCTCACCCAACTAACCCCATTTTCCTTTTCTCCTCCCCCCCAAGAGGAAAATTGACTGTCATACTCTGCAGGGATGGCAGAGGTGTCAGTCTCCCAGGTGCAGGCAGTGAAATCTTGCACAATGACACTTCAATGACACCAGTGCTGAGACTGAGAAATTTCTTGTAAGGGGTGTGTGCCCTTCAATTTGCCAATCAAAAGTACTATTCATACGGGCCTTTTATTACTCTGGGCCCTTTTGTGATTTGTAATAACTGCAAAGCTCGTCCATGTTCTTAATCTTGCAGTAAAAAAAAAGTGTCCACCACAAATTACTTGCCATATTTTGCCAAAGAGACGTCATATGATGATATCACACTTTTGTGAATCAGCACTTTAGTAGTTTTGGGTTGTATTTCTTCACACGCAGTCTGGTCCCCCCCCCTCAAGAATTATGAAGGCTGCAGTGGAAATTATTAATGAGAACATTAATAGTTTTTCAGCTGCAAATTAAGGAGGTTCATATAGCTACTCAGGAATTGGAGAAAGCTCAAATCATTGAGTCAGTAAATTCGAGTGAAAGACCGACTACACACATGCTGTGTGAATGTGCTGCAAGAACCAAGGGAGTTCAGTTCCTAAATCATGAACCCCACTGGTAATTGTAAGACTAATATTGGACAATTCCACACCCCATGATGTACACCCTATAGCCAACATTTCTTGCCAGTGCAGGATGCGAGTCGGGCCTTCACACATACCCGCTTCAGAATCCCCAAAAAGTTGTGTAAAGAAGCAAAAAAAGATGTCGGATTGCCAGTTTTCAGAAAAGTTACAGAAATTGTTGGACGCAGCGCCCCTAATTCTGACAATGGACGGTTGTGTGGTGGAGAGGTTTTTCAAAGCTATTTGACCAGCCGACAAGCAGTTCTGATGAAACACACTGTCCCCTTAATGTTTTGTTGCCTAACCACACCTAACACTTACAATAACCCAACCTCCCCTAACCTTAACCATATTATAATTGCCACATTCACATTGTTATTAACCATAACCCTGGTTTTTCACTAAGCGTAACCAATAAGCTTAACGTAATTTATTTGCCATAATCACAATCTTTCTCCAAGCTTAACATAACGTAGTTGCACAGATATTGTAGAAAGTGACAATGTGAGAAACGCAGGCGTTGTTGGCATCAGTATCAATCTTCTTGACTGTCCTTCCTCATAGTATCATAAACTGCTTGCCGTCTCATAAGCCTTATAAATAAAGGATCTATTACGCAAACATGGATTGTATTTTTCCTCCTTTCCCCCTGGATTGGATTTAATTGTCTCACCAGTACATGAAACAACGTGCCCCTTGTTTTTTTTTAAACGCAGGGCTGTTTTTGGTCTGAACTGAAATGAAATGCCAGATACAACATACAAGATTGATTCTGAGTGATCTATGTACAATCAACTCTTCAACACTGCATTTAACATTAATTTGTTCCTACTAGTCTCTTCACGAACGCAACAGCACATATGCCTCAGGAGCATATGGGCTCTCCTACTCCAAGCTAAATAACAGTCTGGGTGAGCGCTGACCCTTCTGGATGTAAAGAGCCTGTCATTGTTTCACATATTCTCCACATCCTTCCCTTTTAGTAACATGCCTCTTCTTGCCAGCGTATATTTGAATATTTCATTCAAGACAGATGGAATCCTAATCTTAGCTCCAAGCTGTGGCGTTTTGTCACCGATCCATTTTCCAATCAGGCAGTCTCCATCAACTCCTCCATTTTTCCCCACCCCACTCGCTGCTCTGTTCTGTCCTCCCTCTGGCTCTGCCACCCATCGCTCACTCACTCAACTTTATTTTTGCCCTCTTTCTTTCCTGGTGACATACTTTGCTGAGGTGCGTCACTTTGAGACGCTTGAATATTTAATTTTCGGCAACATATATTATGCTGAAACTAAAAGAGCGCAGGATTCATTTCACACCTTGACATAAAATTGACTTGAGAGACTGGGAGGAGAACGGCAGGTGATGGCTCATGTTGGGGGAAAAAAAGGATAAAAGGAGTTTCTGGTTGTACAGAAGTTAAGTATTACTACAATTTATTACTTGTATTCTAATGCATAAGAGAAAAGAAAGAAAAAAGAGGTGGTAGAAATTACACTGCATGTGATAATTGCTCATCATGGCTGGGCTGCAGAGCGGAACATTTGGATTTGACTACAGTGGTTTGACATTTGCATGTGTTAAGAAATAGTCTCACCCACAATTCTTAGCTACATTATGGTAAGGCCTTAATGAATAATACATGTGGGGAGACCTAGACAAGTAAGCAGTGACCTTACGCAGTGGGATACACTGTTGATAGGGATACTTAACATTTGGTAAATGTAAGTGGGTCTGAAGCATTAATCAACGTATTCTCAGTCAACACATCACAAATACTTCAAGTTGTAATACTTAAGATTTCCGTCCAGTTTGATTCGCTGACACCCGGGGTTAATGGTTAACAACAAGTGAAGCTGAGCAAACTGAGCAGCTCCTTGAGCAGCTACTTTGTCAGATATACAACAGAAGAGCTCGAGTTGTAAAGTTCTCTTGCTGAAGAGTTGGAGGTCTGCCGCCTGCAGCTCTTCATCTAGCAGCTCACTGTGGCTGCTCCTTCTTGTTCCATTACCCCATGCAATATTTACAACGGATCTGCTGACAGAGACATGCTGAAAAAGACTGTTTTGTCGACTTGATTTTGATGAGCAGTCAGCACTGACCTTGGTAACAAATACATAGCATTTGTTTGTTGTTTTTTTGTCACTGCTTTACCATAAAAGCCAGTCGGATGCTTGAAATGTTGACATTTGTATCCAGTGAGGGAAAGGACCCTGCGACTAACAATAAAAACTACTATAAAGAGAAGTAACTACAGACTGTCACTACGAATAATAGCAATTCAGGTCAGTTTTTTGTGTATTATTGTGCATGTATGATCAACCGAGTAAACAAATCAATACAAGGGCAATAAAAATACCTAGAGCAACCAGGTAATCTCTCACTGATGATATGTTAGCATTGTGTACACAATCAGTCATCAACCAAAAAGAGAAGAATTCATGTAATTAAATCTGCATTCTGATGACTCGTTCAGAGTTCGACCCTCGGGCAGATGCTTCTCATTTGGATCGAGTGCGAGAAAAGTTTTACCCATTACATTTTGTCCTTTTTTTGTGTGTGTGAAAATTTAACTTTTCTCATCAATCCTTATCAGCCACTCACCCGTAATAGATAAGGGTTTGTTTACCTAACTCTCTAATGGTTCACCTCCCTGATGAGTGCTTTATTCGCTACAATTAATTATCACTGCTAAATTTACGGCAACCAAACAATTGCAGCTTTCATTTGCTAATTGAACAATGGTCCATTGATCTCTCCGATGGGATGGACGTCGGTTTGATGTGAGGTTTGTCACCTTGACAGAAAGTCCAGACTAAGGTCTCGCACTGACACATCGAGGAGCATCAGAATGAGCTCAGGATAGATTTTGTGCAAGTGCGATTTCTATTATTTAATACGCACGTCCGACAAAGGTGAATCCGGAGCGATATGCTGCATATTCATTTCTGGAGTATTCACAGAGCATCCTCTGAAGTTTGCAAACAGTAGGTCCGTGGGTTAATATGGACTGGATGTATCTGAGTGTGTGTTGTGTTGGCCTAGATGTGTGTTTTGTGTGTCCCTCTGGCTTGTCAGATCTTGTTAATTGCTGCCTTCCTGCTGCTTTAAAAAGTTGTGACTAGCTCCCCCGTCCCCCCCGTCCCCCTCCCCCCAAACTGTCACTCCGCTTTCATTATTTACCCATTCAAATGAGAGAAAAATGTTCATGTCGACATTAATGACTACGAGAGAGAGGGAGAAGAAAGACTAAACTAATTAAGGCGACTGACTCACCTCACCGTTACAGAGAATTTAGTGGGGATATTGCAGCGTACTCCCACTGCCACTTCGACATCCCCCCTCCTTTTAATTACAGCACACTTGAAAAAGTTCTGCCAAGGCTAACAAACAACTAGGATGGGATGGAAAGTGGCTGGATACGTTTGCTGGACTGGATTTTCACAGCAGGACTTTGAGACAGACACACACACATGAAGTGAAGGGCATTTATCATAAAGTACTACAGATGGCACATCAGGTTATTAAAAAAAAAACAATGATTTGGTCATACACAATTAGCACTGAGGGCATGAGTAAATGTTTTGATGCTGCTAATTTGTGGACCGACCTTCAAAGCACCTTTAGGACGGCATGATTATTTCACTCAGTTGGTACAGTATTAATATCGTTCCAATAAATAATTCCATCCGTAGCCAAACAAAAGTATCCTCGCCACAGGCATGAGGCACTCTTCTATTAACGACCCGCAACAGAAGCTCTAGTGAGTTGCTGGCAAGAGCACATTAGCGTGGACCGCTCGGGCGCTTGACGTGTTGTATATGTCTGCAAGCTGAATAAAAAGAGTTCTCTCAACTGGATTAGAATGACAAATAATTAAAACAAGAAAATAAAGACAATCAGTTATTGTCAAGTCCTTATTCTGATATGCATAGATATCATATACATGTGGTCATTTTACACATGAAAGTCTGTAGGTCTTAGGGAGTGTTACTGCATATGAACAAAAGCATTTTGTGGCTGCAGAGGGAGCTGAGAAAAGTCTGATAGATTGCCTCAAGTCATGTCACTTCAACATTTTTACTTCACTTCTACTTGAAATCATTCATACTCTAATTAAATGGAAAATTACAGTTTATTACAACTTGGGTCCTATTTTCATTGTTCTTGTCATCATTTCTGGTGCATATACTCCCCAAAGTAAATGCTAAAGGTCTGGGAACAAAATCAGATGATGAGGCAAGGAACATGAGAGGTCAGGCGATTAGATAGATTGCAGATTAAATAAAGCCCTTTTATTTAGGAGGTAAAATCACTGGTTGTTTACAGCCTTTAAAGTTGAACCAGGAATCTAGTCTGTAAACTGCGATGGAGGTTTACAATGGGCAGCTAACCTGAGCTGCATTCACAGATTTCTGTTAACTAGGTGAGCACTCCGATATTAATACTGACAGGAAGACCTGAGTTGTGCAAAATTAGAATTTACCTTGAGGGCTGAAACTAGCAATTGCTTTCAATAATTTGCGGGTTATTTTCTTAATTAAATGATTGATTGATTCTTTGGTCAAAAAACGGCGAGTGCAGACTCTATTCAAATGTTGTTTTGTCCGACCAGTCCAAAACCATATTAACCCTAAAGACAACTCCCCAATATTCACATTTGGATCCAGAGTGGGCTGCAACCAAAATATGACTTTTAAAGACTGAATGATTATCAAAACGGTTTGTAATTCATTTTCTGTTGACTGTCTAATCAATACATCAAATAATCATTTCCGCTTTGTTTCCCAGTAAGTGCTGGCAGTAGAAGAGTCAGAATTGGCTGGATGTATCAACCATAAATATTATACTTACAGTACCTATTAAAAGGAGTGTGTAAAAAAAAGAAAAAAGAATGATTTGTGAATGACAGATTCTCAAGCTTGTGAAAATAAATGGAGAGGGGGATTTAGATGAAATGGCAAGGCAGAACAGGCAAGACTGATCTCCTCTTTCAGTGGAGGCGACTCCAACAGAAGTACCTGCTAAGCAAATTTATTTCACTCGAGTTTAATGCTCCTGGCCTCCCCCTCTCTGTCTTTCTCTGTCAACCTCTCTCTCACTTCCTTGGCACCTTTTCACAATACTCCCAAGATGAGCACTTTTCCCCCTTTAAATCGCATCCCTTTATTTGCAAGCCTGACAGTTTTTTTAAAAGGCGGGCTTTTAAGAAATGAATCTGGATGTTGAAAAACACTATTGCTAATACCTGCACAGACACTGAGAAAGCAATCCTGACTATTGAGCGCGTGGTAAATTGCCAATTAGAGGGTAGCATTTTACTGCAAGGCCTATATACATTTAAAAAGAACTTTCCTATGTTGTAAGACTACCTGTCACTCAAAAAGCACCTGGGGCCATTTTGTATTTCATTAAGTCATAATTAATGAAGGTAGATAATTCTCTTCCATGGGGACAAAGAAGCTGGGCTTCCATAATGAAACCATATTTCCAAAGGAATAGTTGGGCAGGCGTTAGTAAACAGCCCATAACTATGAACTCTCTGTTCATGCCACGTTTGATGAGCTGGGTTGCAAGTGAACACGTGTGTATCTGTGCAGTCCTACCTTCACCTAGAGCAATATTGTGTACGCGTATGTGTGTTTGCGCACGCGGATGCTTCAAGGGACACCGGCGGAAAATGAAAGTCCTAACAAGCTTGCAGCTGGGGCTGAGAGGTGGCAGACAGGGCACTGGGGTGAAACTGGGCACGACAACAACAATCTGTCACACAAGTGTCTCCTGTTGTGTCATTTTGGCTAAAGAAACGTGGAATCCTTAGGATATTGCTGCTGTGGTCACATGATAGGCATACAGGCAACATACAAGAGCAACTAACTAAACAAATAAATGAAAATGAAATGAAATGAATGAATAAATGAATAAAATTCAAAATGTTGTTTGCAAGACAAAGAGGAAAAGGCACAGTGCCAGATGCACTATGTGCACGCCACTGCATGACAATGTGTCCATGCATTTGTGTATGAGTAGGTGGGTGGTATAGATGAGTATATGTCAAAATCTCAGCCTGTTTAATTCACACCCTTTAAATTACATGCACAACTGTCACATTCTGGTTCTTTGGTTTTAATCAGAAAACTGCAATAGCCTTCAAATTAGCATATGTACAAAAACACACACATACACAACTATAAAAGGCTACGAGGTCCTATTTCCCATTTGTTGTCTGCATATGACATTCAATTGTGATGTGTCAGTGTAGATTAGAAACATCGAACCCTGTGTGATGAGTCGACGTGGTGTAACAGAAGACGGTCTTTGAATTTTATTTTGCAGTGAAAAACAAACTAATGTGATCAGAACAAGTTTTAGTATATGTATTGAAATGCACACTATATTTTGTATGTTTGTAAAAGACAGTAAATCATATTGCAGAACTACATCTTCATTTTTTCTAAACAACTGTCAACCAACTAAATGGAAGTACAATACTAAATTGCTAGCGAATCCCTTTAAAAGTAAATCAAACAAGGGCCCGGTCTCCCATAATATGTCAAGCAGGACAGGCAGATACATATCCCTTCAATTCTGGCAAC
Organism: Nannoperca australis; assembly: GCA_036023655.1. Taxonomy (NCBI): domain Eukaryota; kingdom Metazoa; phylum Chordata; class Actinopteri; order Centrarchiformes; family Percichthyidae; genus Nannoperca; species Nannoperca australis. The sequence continues at coordinate 22,766 of JAVQJD010003482.1, forward strand.
CCAGGTTTATTTCCAACTTGTAAAGAATTTGTATTATCTAAGACGTTTTGTTGTTGTTGTAGTAACAAAAACCTTTTCCCAACCAACCTCAACTTAATTGTTTGAATTGACTCTTTTTCCTTTGACCTCAACCTTCTAGTCAAATTGGAGGAATGTAATTGTCATTTAATCATCTGTCTCCGTTCATAGCCCCTCTGCAAAATGTTTATAAGAACATGACATACATACACAAATGCATGCACACATTCAAACAAAATCAAAAGCATGCATGAAAGCTCACACTGGTACACACACACGCACACACACACACACACACACACACACACAGTGCCTCTTTATCTGAACAGCTCTGTGGTCACAGTGTTCACTCTTCAGTGATTACAGGTTTATTCCATGCTCTCTGTTGCCTGAGTGGGGATATTGGATACAGTATATTCTCACCAATAACATTCTATCACAGCGACTGTGAGTGACAGTGGTACACTGGAGTGCATTTGAAAACCTTTTGAAATCATATTTCATTATCTACCTGACAGTTTATTAGGAACACTGTAAACTTCCTTGTGACATTGGACCAGATAAGGTTTCAATCATGGTTATACTCAATAATTTTGCCATATATTTATTCTCACCTTCCCCATTTTTCATTTTGTAAACTCGCCTGTCTCTTTTTTCATAAATCTCTGTTACAGCAATTCTTAAAAATACAAAAACAAATAACACAAAAGCATACAAGATGCTATGTATAGAAATCTACAGTACAAGCCAGCAGAAAAAAGCTTTCCTAGGGGGAAAAAAACAGGCACTACACAAGTTAATCAAGGTTTGCATGTTTACCCTGAGGCTCTGTGATGGCTGCCTCCAAGATGTCTCTCTCGCACAAAGCCTAATATTTACAGGTGTGGGGGGGGGGGGCAAAATGTTTAGAGCTTCCATCAAGGTTCTGAACATTTCCTCAAACATTTGAAACGTGAGACCTGAGGTGATATTTTCCTCAAAACGGCGACAGAAGAAGACAACAACAGAACTGAAAGTGTGTGGGAGGGCTTAAGAAGAAAAGCAACAAAGATGTAAGTGCATTTTTGTCACTTGCCGGTGGAAGAAAAAAAAAAGAAAGAAAGAAAAAGAAATTATGAAAAATTCAGTGCTGCATTGGAGTTTAGTTTGACAAGTCAGATGTCAGTGGCAGCACAGCAAATCTCTGTGTTTCACAAAGACATAAGTAGTTGCTACGGTTTCTTTTTTTCCCCAGGAGCCAGTGTACTTTGCTGGGTGAAAACAGCAAAGTCAATGTCAAGGTTTTTAACGGTCTGAAAATGGGGTTTATCAACAAAATAGTCCACAGCGGCTGTAGTGTTTTAAATTAGGTTGTTTTTTGTAGATTGCCTGAATGGGGAAACACCTTTTTGAAAACTATAGAAAATAATCTATACTTTTCTGACCATAAAAAAAGTGGGAAAGCACTAGGCCACTAACTTTAATTTGAAATGCAAAATTTTCAGTGTAAAAGCTTCAGACATGGCCAATCACTTATATTATACATTAAGAATTTGTATTTCAGACTCTGATGAGTCAAAAGGTGATGAGATGAATTACATTAGGCACCATCATCGCATGATTTCAACATCACCACCACTGACCTTCCAGCTTGTAATTTGAGCTCCAAAAGCATTTTGGAAGGTTTGAGTCATAATAGTACATAAAAGCTTTGTGTCTAGAACAAAACGTGAAAATCTCTAGCTTGTGTTAACCACAGATCTTATTTCAAGCATCTAATCACAAACCTATTGACTTCGAGCAGCGCCAGGACCCAATGCAAGAAGGTCAAAGATGGCCAGCCCAATCACAATGTAACAGAAGTGAATGTCAGTAGCGAATTAAAAAAGCGTGCCAGCAACAGCAAAATGCACAGTACAACAGACCCCGAATGAAATTATGACTTCAGAGTACAAGAGGAGTGCTAATAGCAAAGTCACGATAATAGCCTGCTTGACAAAACGTGATGTTTTAAACATAAATAAATAAATGCGTTCTACTTACATCACATCCAGCTGTGTTGGTGGGCGCGCAGGTGCTAGCATTAGCAGGTGTCTTATTCGGCTCTCTCTCAATGGAACAAGTGTTTGCTCTCTCGACTTGCTTTTTCGCGGCTGCTTCTTTCAATTTTCGCTTCTGAAATCCGCTTCTGTGTTTGTAGTCCACTGCTCGTCTCTCACTTAACCTATTATCTTGAAACTTTGCTAGCTAGCGAACTCTTGGGTGGATTTTGCTACGCATTAGTGCGCATGTCCATAATTACCGTGACCCAGAATCCCGCGGGCCCAATTGCGCATGTTTTTTAACAACAAATCGCCCATGAATCCTTATTTAAACTTAATGTAGAAACGTAACATAGATATATCAATAAACTATATGCTTGTATGTGTAAAAAGGTTTTATGTTATTGTGTTATTTATTAAGTGAATGATTTTACGTTTGCGACGTCATTGAACAGTGATAGATATTTACCACTAACCGTTGCTTCGAGTTTTTGTGAATGCAATGTGATAATGCACAAAGTGGTAGATCATTAAGAGAGGAATAGAAGGTAATCTACTAATCCTTAAGTAGATGTTTCATGCTGACTTTATTATTATCAGTAATTTTAAATCACACCAAACAAACAGAAAGACATCTAATTTTTGTCACAAATGCATGTCTTGATTCGACACAAATGTCACACTTTTTCTGTCACGTTACGTCAGGCCTTGTTTGACAAAGCAATCCAATAACATTCATCAGCATCTTCAAGGGCAAGAGTAATTAAGCCTGTCATGCTGTCAGTTCAATGTGTGTGTGGATCTTTGTCCTGGAGTCAATCTGTGAGGGTTAGTGCAAGTGGAGGAATAAAAGAAGCTTTTCCCGAAAGGAGGTATTCAGATATGATTGTTTGTCAGCTAAGTGTTTGCAGAGGGGTGGAAGTTTGTCAAAAGAATTAAAAAGTAAGAAAAGAAATGAGACTCAACACTTCATGCTATACAGCCTGCCCCAGATACAAGAATTTGTGTGCATGTGAGCATGTTTGTGTGACCTGTACATACCCAGTGAGTAAAATGTAAAGACAAATGTGATCGGTTTGACTGTTAATACTTTATATTACACCCATGGAGATTATACAGACAAGGCTTTGGTTATTATTACGATTTAGGTCATGTTTCTGTAGTTGTGTGTAATGCGCCCAAGTGAAAGTAAACAGGAATTATCTTTTAAATCGTACCCTTTGCTTCTAATCAAATCAAAGGGTTTAAAGAAAAGCCCATTAAGGCCACACTTAAAGTAAAACTCTACTAATTTCTGACAAAAGAGGAGACATTAAACCGGAAAGTGGAGAGACAAAAATACAGTACATGATGCAGTTGAGCAGTTTTAAGTACATTTCGAGTCTTGACAACCTTCAACCATACTCGTTCACCCCCCTTCCCCCTGCCTGTTGGATGTGGTTGCCATGACAACACCCATTACCTCTTGATTGGAGATCTAATGTAATCTAGACTATGAGCGGTGCCATTTATCTGCTGTTAACACAGCGGTAGCAGCCTTAGCAGCAGCCGGAGTCGGAGACAGCCATGAACAGAGAATGAAACAGAGTCATTAGAGCGAGGAACATACTGTATGGTGTGTTTATGACTAAGGGAAAGAGTGTGCGTGCGTGTGTGCTTATACAGTACGTGTGTATGTGCAAATGCGAGGCCACACCTGGCGTCTGCAGTGTTAATGTGCATCTGAATATCACGCTGCAGATTCTAGTGCCAACTGAGCTTGCAGATACACAGACACAAAGGTAAGCTCTCCATCTCCATATCCGCTCTTGCCTCAGATGAACTAGGACAGGATAACATCAAATACAATTGGGAGCTGGCTGTTAACAAATCTGCTGCAATGGCACGCTGGATTCCTGTGAGTCGGATGCAAAACGACGAGTTGCTGCGCACACCAGCTGCCATGTTGTGGAATTCAACCAAAGATGTGATTTTGGTTTGGGGGTAACACATAAATACCTTCTTTTTTTTTTTGATTTTCTTTTTAAAGAAACAACAACATGGAAAACCCCTGTTGTCATTGCTAACAATCTGACGGGCTATGCAAGGAGCTAGCTGTGCCACTCCAATTAAGTTGAGGGACAGAATAAAGGGATCGCTGCATGGTAAATCGCAACCTTTTCTCATTTCCTCTCTTTGTGTTTCGCCACCAAAAATGTGCCACTGTGAATCAATTCTGCCACCAATATCCTCGACATGCAACAAATAAAATGTGACTGACATCAAATTATTTCCAAGCTGATAGATGTTACACTAGCTTTGTCAGTGTTGTCAGTTCTTTGGAGATATCTTTCTAGTTTAGAATAATTGAAAGAGTAACTGAGTTTTCAGACAAGTCAAGAATTGGTGGAAAAGTTGGCAGAGGTAGGATTTCTCCCTTTTTCTTTTGTCTTCTTTTATCACCGTCATTTCGCTCTATTTTTTTTTTTTCATTCAGGGGGAGAAATAATGATATTGGACTGCCACGGGCAAATAAATAAATAAATATAAAAAGAAAGGAAATGAGCATTGTGCAACGCAAAATATGACTTCAAAGTCACGACACTGACAAGACAACAAAGCCACACAGATCGAAGTACTACACACCTGAGGTTTGAGTATTCGTCATTAAAGAAGAAAAATGAAAAGGGGAAGAAAAAAAGAGCATTGCAGAAGGACAGCGACAGTATGAGATGTTGACTATTTTCTGTTATATTGCCCAGGATTCCCCTGAGTCGGCTGCCAAAAGAGTTGTTTTGATGAAGAATATGAGTGATGCTGTTTTCAAGGGCAGTCCTCTGCGTCCATCTAGACTGCATTTAAACCGAGAGCACCAAGTTCACGCTGTAAAACATATATACTGTACAGATATAATGCTGCTGTCTGGGTCCCAGTAGTTGTTATGTAACGCTGTGGCTTCAGCCAAGTAGCTTTGATTCCAATATTCATGGAATAAACATTTACAGATAATACTGTATAAAAAGCTCTAACAACCACAAACATGCCACAGACCAGTAGTTTCTAATGTTTGTTTTCAGCCCACAGTGTATGTATACACTGTGTGTTGCTTTATATATATATATAACTATTTATATAGCAAACAATTTCAACTGTATTCATTCAGCCATCTTTTTTAAACATGTATTCATTACTTTAAGCTGGTTCAACTGTTCTTTAGTGAACTGTTTCCACCTTTTTATCCAATACTTTTAGCCAGCTAGTCTTGACACATGCTTACAGTGTTCAATTGTTGCTGCTGACTCGATGTGCGGATTGTTTCTTTTAATCAAATAGTAATTACTATTTTCTGAAATTGCTACTTGCTACACCACAATCTTTCCACTTATTTCATGGCAATTGCAGAGGTACCGCAGACTACAGTTCACACCAGACAGAGTTGCAAATAGAGTAGTTTTTTCCCCGTCCTGTGCTTGCAAATACCACTTCACAAACATTTATGTGTGGCATACATTAGTGTTCACACTCTCCACAGCGCGGGGGCGCCGCGGGGGGGGCCGGGGCGGGCCGGGGGGGGGGCGGGGGGGGGGGGGGGGGCGG
>JAVQJD010003489.1:0-25460 GCA_036023655.1 Nannoperca australis
TGTGTGTGTGTGTGTGTGTGTGTGTGTGTGTGTGTGTGTGTGTGTGTGTGTGTGTGTGTGTGTGTGTGTGTCTGACTTGTTACACCACCTTAAGCTTAAGCTCTCCACCTGATTTAAACAAGCCCTGCTCAAGTGTCAGATAAAAAGCCCTAAATATTTTAATGCAAAGTATTGTCCTTTGGATGTTTGATTATGTTTTCAAAATTCTGCCTCAAAATATGCTAAACTGCTGGATTTCAATTACATGGTGTTAGAGGAGCAGCTTTATCCCACATCGTTTGCCATGCAATTTGTTCTGTGTTCTTACTTTGATCTGCACCTTTTTACCTCATATTTGTCATCTTAGAAAAACACAGGTGCAAAGCAAGTACAACATAAAATTCCATCTGAAAAAAGGCAACAGAGTTGACAGAATATTTCCATACATGCAGAAAAACACTTATTATTTACTTACTATTATTTTTAAATTGTATGCTGCAGGTCTCAGGCCTCCATAAAAAAATCTAGTGTACACATATCATGCTCCCCTCACCTCTCCTCGTTTTGCTTTCATAAGCCCTCAGAACTAAATAAGCCACATGTACAAATCTTTGAATGTAGGAGACTGCTGATGTGATTTCACATCTTCCACACTTTCTGAACATCAGTTTATTAAATTATGTCCTTTTTTTTCTTTTCCTTTTACTCTTTTTATCTCCAGGATCTACCACCCATCTTATTTCAGAGGTATTAAGAGTGTGATTCATAAAACATCCAAGGACAACCCTGTTCCTGCAGTGTGTGTGTGTGTGTGTGTGTGTGTGTGTGTGTGTGTGTGTGTGTGTATGTGTGTGTGTGTGTGTGTGTGTGTGTGTCCAAGTAGAAGACCAGCATGGTGCTTCTGAGGCCTAAATCTGTCTCTAACTCTTAATTAAACCCTGGGCTCCAGTGGCCCTAACTTATTAAAGACCAAGAGTATGTAACACCCACACACACACACACACACAGACAGGCTGATATACTCACACACTTCCTTAAAGCTCACAACATACTACCTTTAAGCTACCAATGACTTAATGCATCTCAGTATTTCACCTTCTGGTGCTGCTTGGTGACCCACTTACAGAAAGATAAATTATTTCCTGGACTCTTTTAGCACTCGCTTGAAAGTACTGAAGGAGATTCTCGCAGGATGGCTTCTGAGGGGAGTTTACAGTATTAAAAATAGTTTTAATGTTCAGGGGGGGGGAATATGTTTTTCAAAGATTGTCATCAAGGTTGCAAGGTTATTGACTTTGTGTTTGAGTCACAGTGTCAAACCAGGTAGGCAAGACCTTTTACAACCAACCAGAAATCTAATGTTTCTATTTGAATGTCGCCCTACTTCCTGCTTTGAAACTGAATGTTGCCATTTAAGTAAATCACCACTGCAGAATACATATTCAATTCAATTTCAATTAAATTTTATTTATATAGCGCCATATCATAACAAAGTTATCTCAGGGCACATTTCCGTATGGAGCAGGTTGATATATAGTAGTACAGTACAGTTCTACATAGCGATGTAAAGTAATAGATGTGGTAATGGTATTGATGCCAACATTAATAAAAATAATGTTTATAGCAGTTTAATAGCATTACTAAAAACGAGAGTAGTAACAATAATTGTAACAACTGCAGTTGAGCAGGAGCACAGGGGCAGCAGGTGCAAACACATATCCAGACTCTACAGCTCTGGAGGCAGAAATACCTGCAGAAAGCTTTAGAAGGAGAGAGAGAGGGGGACGAGAGAAGCACACAGCTAGGGGAAAAAGTTGAATTAGTGACAAGCAGTAATGGGCAAATGGAGAGGGAGAGGAAGAGAGAGGAGCTCAGTGCATCCTAGGAAGTCTCACAGCAGTCTAGGTTTATAGCAGCATAAGGGACAAACAATCTGGAAGCTGGTTCCACATAAGAGGAGCTTGATAGCTGAAAGCTCTGGCTCCCATTCTACCTTTAGAGACTTAAGGAACCACAATGAACCTTCATGCTGAGAGTGCAGTGCTTTAGTAGGGTGATAAGGTACTATGAGCTCTTTGAGATATGATGGTGCCTGACCATTAAGCGCTTTAAAGGTGAAGAGAAGGATTTTAAATTCTATTCTGGATTTTAAAGAAAGCCAGTGTAGAGAAGCTAATACTGAAGAAATATGATCCCTTTTCCTGGTTCTTGTCAGTAAACGTGCTGCAGCGTTCTGGATCAGCTGGAGAGTCTTAAGAGACTTATTGGTGCAGCCCGATAATATGGAGTTGCAATAATCCAGCCTAGACGTAACAAATGCATGGACTAGTTTTTATGCATATGACCACAACTAATAGGAGACCGTTTTAGTCAGTCACTTAATCAACCTACAGGAAGCACACATAATGGAGCTACTGTCCTACACTGTACATTAAATGAAACTCTGGTGTTACAGAGTAACAGAGCATGTCAACATCCTCACATGCATCATCAACTCCCGCCAGCAAAGCATCAATATTCAATCACATATCATGGATTCCAACATTCGAAACACTGATTCCCACATGACTTATCTTCAGTGTGTCATTATCAGCTGCAGTCATCAGTGACAAAATGCTTTTTTGGACTCCTGTGTTTCCTAAAAAATGTTTAAATGCTGGCAATACAGGACAAAAAACATTTTAACATTTGGTCATTTTTTGACTGAAGTGGCCCTGGGGGGGGCAGAAGGAGAAGCTAGAGGTGTATATAAAAAGACAAAATAGCATTTCAACTGGAATAGAGAATGGCTTGTCAGTATTATCATATTGTAAACACTCACTTGTATTTTTAGTGTATTGTTAAAATGATAAACTAATTCACAGTCTTTCACAGAGCGTTGTTGACACAGAACATTTCAGCAAATGTTGATAATCAGTTTAATTCAAATTAAACCCTAGAATTAGCCCGTTTAATAATACTTTTTTACATTAAGATGAAGGTTTATTTAATTTCAGAAAGCCTTCCCTTAGAGAAAAACAAATGCAATAAAATCAAATCAGAGAGTGCCCACACATCTTAAATATCCATATCCTACCCTTGAAACATGAATATGTAGCCTTTAAATTAACCATATAATCAGGGCTCTACGCTAATGTTTTTCCCAAGCAGTACGTCATTTTCTAGTCAAACATTTTGTTTACAGTAGTACTACACGTACATATTTAGTTCTTTGTTTTTATTTACAATAATTCTGCTCATAGTTCTTTGTTTCAGAGTTACACATCTTGCACTCACTAGGTGGCAAAAAATGACATGTTTAAAATGGCAGAAAATTACATGTTAATGGGTAAATTGAACATTCTGTTGAATGATTGAACAAAAATGTACTTCTATGTTTCAGAGTTACATATCTTGCATTTGCCAGTAGGTGGCATAACATGTTTAAACATCATTAAAATTCATGTTAACACATTGAGTTTGGTTGTGCTAACATGCTATATTTTTACACATTAATGCAACAGAAAATTATGCAACAACATGTCTTTTCTGGTTTCTGGCCTTTTGTGACAGAAATACAAATGGTATTATTAGCTATGAGTGATCAATACACTAGCCTTTCTGACAAAAATACATTTTGACATTATTAGCTGTGAACACTAACCTTTCTGACAAAAATACAAGACATGCTTCTCTAGTTAAAAATATCCATTCATATTGAGTTTCGACCCCCCTACATTGGGATAGATGGAAGTTACCAGGGACGGCTGTACTGTACAGTTGTGTTGATGTCGATGCCCATGGAGGTAATGCGTAACCTCCAGGGGCTCATCAATATTCTCAGCTCATTGTGAGAACCAAACTTCCATCTCCATTCCAGGAATAAAAACATTTTAGTATTCGTTAAACTTCTGCAAGATTTGGAGGCTCCCTTTTACTTTCCACTCCCTCGTTTTAAAATCGTAGTCCCCAAAGAGAGCCGAGCAGCAGGAGGGAGAACAGAGGAGTGTCAAAGGCGGGGGAGGAGACGGAGAGACAAGAGATGTCCACAGGGAACATTTACAGACACCCAAAGATGAATCATCTTTGTGCTGAGAATGAATTGGCCATTTAGCTCCATGTGTGTTGAGAGGGGAGAATGTTTGTGTCTTTTTGTGTGTGTGTGTGTGTGTGTGTGTGTGTGTGTGTGTGTGTGTGTGTGTGTGTGTGTGTGTGTCATGCCAGTGCTAGAGGAGACAGCAGCATTTGCCCTGTGACGAGGCTGTGCAGATTGGTGTGAAGTGAGAAGCCAGTTCAGATCTGCGTAGCAGCACTGTGCATGTCACATTGGATATGATGGCAGTGAATTAAAGGGGAAACATCGGGCCGTCACATTTAACAGCCCCTCTGTTCTGCTGATTATGAGGGAGGGACGAGTACGCTCTATCCACGAGGACAAGCCAGAGGAATCAGCCTCTGATGCTGCCCACCACAAGGTGAAAGAGACCAAAGTCATGCAAAATAAAACAAAGTTGTTAGCAGTGGTGTAAAGTATCTAACTACAGTTACTCAAGTATTGCACTGAAGTACATTTTGTACTTTACTAGATTATTTTATTCTACTTTATTCCACTAAATTTATCTGACAGCTATAGTTAGTGACTTTGCAGGTTAAGATATGCCAAACTGTAAATATGATGAACAGTTTTAAGTAGTTATAGTTTGTTCCTTCAACAGTATAATGCGGCTGAATAGGCATCTGTAATAATAATACAATATAGTCATATATATAAATAACACTCTGCGAGGGGCCATTATAAGGTGAACCTTTACTCTCTGATAATATTTCTGCACATAAAGATCGCCTCCAGAGAAAGAGTCATGCGAATAAATGAGGCTTAAAGATAGTTTTCCTGATCGATCTAACGCTGAGCTTCATTAAGTGATTGCTTTATCTTTAAATCTCATTTTGCACTGAGAAGTGATATTTAGAAACTTTAAGTGACAGATTATGAGATTTGAGTCAGAGGTTAAATAAGTAAGCTGAGAGATATATGCACATCTACAGTATTTATTATAGGCTTAGCAGATAAAATTGCAAGGGTGGGAAATGATGATGCAATTATGTGAAAGCTCACAGCTGTCAATCAAACCTCTGACAGTGTGAAAAGGAGACTGAGTTGGAGTTGGAGAGAAAGACAAAGATTGAGAGAAAACTGATGAAAGAGGAATAATGGAGGAAGATAGAGGGTGAAGGGGGCAGAGGAGAGAGAAGAGCATCAGTTGTTGTGCTGACAATTCAGATATGTAAAGTGAAAACCAACAGAATGTGAGGGTCTGAAATGAGGCAATGGGCCCTGTTGTAATGCAATTGCATGCTGGTGAAAGGAAACCACATGCTCTGCTTGCTGGTGTCACTGATCAGGGTTTGAGGACTCGAGCTCACTCTGATAGTATGAAGACTGGCTGACACACAAAAACACACACAAACTTGTTGTGTCCTCTTCTTTGCCGCTGGCTGCAACCCTCCTTGTGATTAAAGCATAAATAAAGTTGTGAATGAATGAAACCAGCTCCAACGAGAGAGCTAATGAAGAAAAAAGTTAAGTATTCGTGTTTGCCTGGAGACCCGTGGTGATGCATGCCCATCGTCCATCATTTGACGACATCAGAGCAGCTACCCAGATGGGGGGGATGTTGAGATATCCTGTTCAGCCCCAAAAAAAACTCCTAGAAACCCTGGAGATTTAATTAATCTTCATTTCCCTCCTGCTGGTGTGTGCCGTGTCCCCATCTCTCTCTGCAGCATCACCTCTCTCCATCTCTGAAATGAAACCTCATGTGGAAAAAACGTCCTGCTGAGTGATGTTGACACAGTGTGCGTGTTTGTGTAAAAAAGAACCAGCCTGCGTGTATGCATGAGCAAACTGGTGGATTCACAGCGCCAACGTGAACATGACCCATGGGTGTGAGGTAGTCATTTAAAGCCACTTCTCTAGCAGAATTACAATCCTGGATGCAATTCAAGAACACAAGGACTCTGTGTGCTCAGAACAGGAGAGAAACTAAATCTGGAAGGAAGATATTAGTCCTTGCTAACATAAATTTCACCTGTCATCTGAACGCTAGGGTTTAGTCACAACATCAATATGCATGTAACTCTCAGGGGCTCAGTGCTTCCCATTGCATTAACTACGAGGACAAGCACAGAACAAGAGAACAAAATGAGCGAGTCAGACAGGAAGCTTTTCCTTTTGACATGAAACATCACCCCAATTTCTGTCATGCTTCTTGACCTTTCACCTGCGCTTTCCTCAGCACCACCACCAGAGATACTAAAATATCCACCACAAGTGATTTACAGTAAACTGGCATCCATCCATCTCTCTACCCTCTCGGCCTGTGATTGCCATCTCCAGTGTGGAACCAGACTGAATAATTGAAGAGTGAACAGAAGATTAATGAAAAGACTGGCTGCCAAAGCGCTCCAGGGGGCCCAATGCTCAACACAAATCTCCAGAAACTGTGAGAGAAAGCAACAAACTCATCCATATTTACTGTCTCATCACATCACTGTACGCTTGGGGAGAGAGAGGGCTGAAGGGCTTGGATGCCTGTATAAATGTACAGATGATCCAAATAAAAGAAATAAGGCTGTGGTTGCTTTGGAGTGCAGAGGTGGTATTTCAAATTCCTCCTCTTTTGACACTAACAGAAAACCTCCAAAGGAAAGCGCCAACTGGGCACCTACTCCCGGCTCTGAGCTCCTTACCCTGTTTGTAAGGCTGAGCCCAGCCACCCTACGGAAGAAACAAATTTCAGCTGGTTTTATCCTGAATCTTATTTTTTGGTCACTGGCCAAAACTCATGCCCATAGGTGAGGGTTGGAATGTAGATCGAGAGGTAAATTGAAAGCTTTGCCTTGCAGCTCAGCTCCTTCTTCACCCAGGAGTTCAGTACAACGCCTGCGTTACTGGGCAGGATCTCACTCCCAACCCGAGGGGAGCAAACATGGCCTCAGACTTGCACGTGCTGACTCTCATCTCAACTGCTTCACACTCGACTGCAAATTACCCCAGTGCTGCTGAAAATCCTGGACTGATGAAGCCAACCGAACCACCACCTGCAAAGAGCAGAGATGCAGTTCTGAGGTCCTCAAACCAGACACTCTTTTCCCCCTGGCTGCGCCTCGAGGTCTTGAAGATCCCAAACAGAATCAGTGACAAGGGACAACCCCGGAGGAGGCCCCCACCCACTGAAAACATGTTTGACTTTGTGCCAAGAATACGGACACTGCTCTCACTCGTAGCAACGGTTGTAAGCCTTCTCCAAGTCCACCAAAGACCTGTAGACTGGATGGGCAAACTCCCATGATGCCCCCCAACAACCCTGCAAGGGTAAAGAGCTTGTCCACCTGGATGATATCTGCATTGCTCATCCTGAATCTGAGGTCAGACACTCGGCTGGATACTCTTTTCCAGCACCCTAGATAAAGAAATTAAACTGGTGCAGACAAAAAAATGTTCATGGAAAAAGTTTGCAAACAAAATCATTTTCTTGTTGTTTGTACCACTGATGGATGAAAAAAAGAAGCAGTGATTATGAGAGAGGTATTGAGACAGACAGAGAACAAATAAGTTGGAGAAAGAATGAGGGAAAGAAAAGAAAGAGGCCGCATGTAGAGAAAGATCCTGCCACCCATTTGCTGATATATTTGTCAGACTCTGTTTCCATCTTTCAACCCGCCTCTCTCTTCCCCTATGTCTATAACCCACTGCACTCTGCACAGAAGCCCACGATCATAGTTTGGCCCCCTGAGTGTAATCCACAGCCTCACAGGCCCGAAATGAGACACACGCACACACACACAAACACACAGCGTGAAAACCGGATGAACACATTGAGCTTCAGATTCACATGGCTTAATGAAGCACAATCAGAACACTAAATCACCCTCTCACACACACACACACACACACACATGTGGATGCACTAATGTGTGATTCAGCTGTATCTATCAGTATATTATTAGAGCAGATTTGGTGTGCAATAGCACAGTAATGGGAAGGTGTCATGGCAGAGATTTAAGAGAAGGAGAATAGATATAGAGAGATAGAAACAGACAGAGAGAGAGAAAAGTGGGAGTGGTGACACAATCATTTGATATCCTGGCTTTGAATCTTCAAGTGTGAAGTCTTTCAGACACAGTTACTACTACTTATTAAACCAGCTCCCTGCCAAAGCGTAAAGATGTTTTTTTAATTATGCATGTGAATATCCCTCAGTTTGTGACATTGTAAAACATACATTGAAGGTCACACTCACTGTGTTCATTTATTGCATGGCGGTAAATTCACATTACAATTACAAACTGGCATGACAACCACTATAGTTACATTAAAACCAGTAATGCATTGTAAATGTGTGGTGTGATTTCAGTTGAACTGAAGACACTCTTCTTGTTTGCACTAAAATGCAGTAAATCAGTCATTCCCAATCAGGGTACTTGTAATGCAGGGGGCACTACAGTTTCCAAGGGGTACAAGGAAAGATTGTGAAGTAGCTCAGCTAATTTGAGAAATTAGGACACCGAGAACAGATATCCCACCAACTTAAGTAAGTTGTGACACCTGAACACCCTCAAGAGGGTGCAAAACTGAAAGTGAAATTGTGAAAAATGATGTATAAACAGTTCAACTTCTGCCACTCTGAGAGGTACAAATTGAAACTTGAGAAAACGTACAGAAAAACAAGAGACCAAGCCTATGCATTCCAGGACAGTTCTATAGGGTCACTATGTCTTATATGTGAAAAAGTATTTGTCACAATATTTATACATCTAGTTTAAAATCTGTTTAAATAAACACATTCTGAACACTCTGAACTTGTGTTGATTAAGGGGTACTTATTAAGCTCATCTGATAGTTCTGCGTTGTTGTACCAGACAAAAACAGATTTGGGTACCGAAGCTTTAACTTATTTATTCATTGTGCACAGCTATGTAGACAGTTATTTCTGATGTTTCTGACATGTAGACTTACTGGTCACAACCAAGGACACTTCAACAGCTGTTGAAGTGTCAGGCATTGAACCGGGGACATTTGAGTTATGTTTATGTTAAGTGTTTCCGATGACAAAGCCACTGAATCATTCCTGCATGCTGTTTATAGTCACATTATATTATTATTAATTATGTTTCGACAGAACAACGTCCTCTTGCTTCATGCCATTTTCTTTTCTTTTTTTTTGAAGTGATGTGTCAAAATTGACAATTATAAAGTCCAAAGTAAACTTGTCATTAAATAATCAATGCAACGTGTCATTTTGATAATTGTGTTCTGCTCATGAGCCGCCTACTTGTTATTGCATGAAAGAGGCCATCAGTTGCATGCTATTGTGTTTCACACGGCAATTCAAAAACATTCAATAACCATCACAAAAGGTTCTCTTCGTAGGTTTGACAGACTGAATTAAACGTGATTGGATTTTTGAGCGTCTCTGAAATGGGGGAATCTGATTACTTTTCAGAAGCAAAAGAAATTCTAGTGCTGTGTGAAGTGAGGCGGGAACAGTTAATGCTCGAGTTGGTCTGAACACAATAGAGAGCCATTTTAACGATAAACTCAAATAAATGCTGCAAACCTCTCCAGGGCTAAAGTGAATAAAGATGAGAGAAACTGATAACTACTTATGCTGAAAGCCTGCTAACCTTGAAAGCACTGTGAGATATCACACAACCCCCCCCCCCTCCTTTTAAGTCTTCATCTCGCACTGTACTTCTGCCAATATCTGAGTCTAATAATTGATTGATGCTGCTCACTAAGAGCTACAGACTTGTCATAATTAATGCAAGGATCCATTAGAACCATCCTAAAGTGTCATAACACATCATGACAGTCCAGATGTGATGTATTAAATTGGGTCCCACCAAATGAGAGGCAGGTTAAACTAGGACATGACTCACTGTCTTTCCAACTGATTTATTTGAATAAATCTTTCCTCGAACTCATGCGGACCGTAATCCTAAAACCAACAGCTGACAGACTTTCTAATAAGGCTGCTCAGTTCAGTTCCAGCCCTCCTGTCAGTCGTTTATTATACTGACCACTTTTTTTCTCCTCATAACACATCAGACCACTCACAACCGATTATATCTCCTGTATAAGATGTGACATTCTGCCAACCTAGGCCCTTTACTGTTGTTTAAAAACCTGTTTTGGCACCAACCACCAACTTGTCTTCTGTCTCAAATAAGTTTTCTTTCTCAAATTGACAATGCCTGCAGGGGAACTGTGTTCAGTCATATTTGCGTTTTTTGCGTTTGAATTATCCCCTTTGAAGAGAGTAATGTGAATGCAAAGTGATGGGGAGGAAGACGTCTGTGAAGGTGCAGGGTTTTATCTGCCACACATGTTCTTTGTGTCCTCACATCGGATTGGGGAGGGTTAGAGGGCTTCAGGGGCCTTTTTCCATTAAGGATCTCATTCGATTTACCCTTCTGTCACGTCCTCCCTGGAAGCTACATACCAACTTCAAAGGTGTTCAGTGGAAATAGTCGTAACAGGGTTCTATTCTTGGGCCTCCATCCTTTAAAGTGCTGGCTTAGCATGTCATACAAAACACACTCACACTCAGATATTTCGCACTTGTCCTAATTTCTGAAATTTATGGAAATTCTGTTTGTGACGAGCAGAGCATTCATTATTATGTAGCTACCTGCATGTGTGGAATTTACTTCTTAAGATGCAACCAGACTAACAGCCATGTTAGTGTAGTGCTTGTAGCTAAATGCTTACATCAGCATGCTAACATGCTGATAAGCTGGTTTACCATGTTCACCCTCTTAATTTAGCATGTTAGCATGCTAACATTTGCACAGCAAGTGACATCTGAGGCTGATGGGAGTGTCATTACTAATAATGTCAACGCATCAAATTATTGTCTGTTCAGATTATACAGACATTTCACTCAAAACCACAAATTCTAACTTTTGAGCTAGAAGAAAAAGTCATAGGATCACAGAATTCATTAGAAGGCATTGTCTGGGATCAATCAGTGTCTGTACAAAATATCATGGCAATCCATCCAGTAAATATTTCACAAGGTAAGTGAAAACTTGTGAAAGTGAAGACCTGCTGGAGGTGCTGCAGGAAAGGTTAAGGGGTCACCAAAGTCATTAGGATTTTTCCAAAATGTGATCCAGTAGTTGTTGATATGTTTCAATCTGGCCCAAAGTTGTTGATGGATAGACCGCATGACTAGCATGGCTAAAAACCACAATCACGTAATTTGGGCTATGTTTATACACCTGCCATGTGCACTATGTTACTCCCCACAAGCACCAAGCTCTGCACAGCATAGATTCTTACATATTTTTCTTTTATATATGTATAGCTCCAGACTTGTCTATGTGTTAGTTAGGTCCCAGTAAATAGGGTCTTTCTGTGACACATTTAAGAGCTGTGGCTTTGGGTTATGCTACAGAGGGATTATGAGATGACAGCAATGTCATTGTTATATTCTTTGTTCTGTTCTTTGTTTTGTTTGTTAATGTCTGTCCTTATCTAATGTACTTGTGACTTTAATGTTTAGTCCAAGACGGCGATGGCAATGCTTTAAAGTGTGGGCTCGACATAAATATCTGATGATGATCCATGGCATCTTATGGTGTATGGAAATACTGCAGGGGTAGAAGATAAATGGAGACCAAAATTCCCTGAGGAACTGCTCTTTATGTACTACATTCTTTTTCCATAGAAATATTGCAAAAATAACAAGAAGCTATGAAAAGGAGCCACCCCACTATATCACTTGCGTCTGCCAGTAAGCACTTTTAGTTTCAACTATTCAGCACCACTTTTCCCTCAGAAAAAGACCTAAATCATCACACCCACTGAACCACTGCAGAGATGTTTTTGTGAGTTCATGTTTATGTTTGGATGAATTTGTGTCACTTTGTGGTTGGTTCTGTTTGCAAGCATCCGCATACATGCAAGTGTACCTTTGTGTATTTTATGTTACAGTGTCCCCATCCCTAAGGTTCTGCAGCTCTGACAGACTCTGTGAAATTCAGAAAGGTCACTGCACAAACTGCTGTCCTGTGCTGGGCTGTGCTGTGCTCTGCCACATGCTTAACAGGTATTATCCTCCTCTACGGGAGAAAATAAAGCTTGAGGAAGACTGGACTCTCATAGCATCAGCGTGTTAGCTGCATTATTTTAGGTCTGTGCACCGATGCATGTTACTGCATGCGTGCAGGCGAAAGCACAGAGCCCACATACATGGATGTTTGATAAATCCAAGGTCTGTTTTGAACTGAATTATTCAGATGTGCTTTCCCTTTTAGTTCCAACCCAGTGGTACATGTTAATGTGAAATTAGTCCCACTTTACCCTTCTGATCTTTATGTGCACTTGCTGTTATTGCACATCACAATAAACCAGCCCATGCAACCGGATCTCTGAATAAATCAAGGCTGCATCATGTCAAGTTGTGTGAGTCAATGGGGAGAATGAGAGCAGAGTCGGTGGTGTTTGAAACAATTTGCAATTTGATTGTGCCGACGAGCGATGCTGCATTGGCAATGTTGGTACACATGCAGGGAAGTATGTTAAGTATTCACTACTCCATGATTGAAATTACCACCAAGAAATGTAGTGTGCATTAAACCAAAATAACACAGGGGGGCTGCCTGCACTGCTATTTTACTATGACCAATGTTTAATAAAAACCAAAAGTACAGTGTGCACAGGGACAAACAGAGTGAGAGCCTCTTGTACTCACATTACGAATTTTCCTCAATTAAGTTTGTAACAGAGGAATTTATTTAAAATTCTGTCATTTTATTCATTTTTATGAATGGCTTAATTGTTCCTTCATCCTACTTACTCCATGCAGCATGGAGAGTGTTGATTGTCTATGGACAGGAAGATGTGTTTACACAGTACCAAGAAAAGTGGAAATATAAATGTGACATTTAAGAGAAACTTTGCCAAGAAAAATAGAGAATTCTGTAGGTGATGTTGCTCCCAGTTTTGTTAGTTGTTTTAATACTATATAGTATAGTATATAGGACTGCTTATTTCATTTTTGATAATACTTGGATCTGTACTAATTATAATTCATAAAACATGGAACGACAATAAAAACCTACAATGACAATGGGTGCGGGGAAATACTCAACATACACAATTCTTTTCTATGAGCTCCGTACAGACTAGTACTGTAACAAAATCGTCAAACAGTATCTCTAATGTGGGTTCAGAAAAAGGACAATCCATTGACACAATTATCTGACGCGTGACTTTACCTATTAAGGTACAAGGAGGCTGCTTTCAAAATCCTTTCCTCCCCTGCCTCTGTGAAGAGTTCAGGCTGCTAGTGTGGGCAATGCAATGTAATACGATGTGATGTGAAGCTCTACGTGTTTCTCCACAGTCCAGAACTGTCCTAAAGGCAGCAAAGCATGCAAGGCAGGCAGTAAGGTCTCGGTTGTGGAAAGCAGTTTGACCTTGTGCGTACAGATTGAAGGCACCAGGGTTGGATTTATATCAGAGAGACAGATTCAACTTTCATTTCATGACCAGTGTTACTATTTCAGCCTGCATGTCAAAAGTCTCCTTTTCATAGTTTCAAGAAAATGATCAATAAAACAGTTTTTATTGCTGAAGGTTCACCAAAGAGTGTTTGTACTTGAGTCCCTTTCAATTTAGTAAACTGAAAAGGTGCTGACCCCGGCTCAGCAGGATACTCTTGTTGTATCACGTTTGAAGTCCTGCGTTCACCTCAAAGAGGGGCAGGGAGGCAGTGCCATGCCCGTGTTTCGAGACTGCAGAAGCAAGCGAGAGCCTGAGCTGTACAATACTGAGAATAAGAACAAAGCACTCAATGACACAGAGGAAGGAATAACAATGAGTGCTGTGCCGCAGTGTTATGTGATTCTAACGTGAACAAAGACGCAGAGTGTGGCACAGGGGTTGTGTGTGCGCCTGTGCGGTTTTGGGATTATTATCAGAGCACAAGGAGCATGTACTGTATATATCATTTCACTAATTACCGTTCCGTGCTCTAATTACAATGCAGCAGGGACACATTCAACTCTCAGATCCTTGCTTATGTAAAATCTCTATACGGCTTCTGCTGTCAATCACACACAGAAAAAAGCTTGTTTCTTCTTCTCTGTGTCTTCCTTTTAAAAATCCAATCTGCTCCCCACTTTTCATACAGCTGTCACTCCTCTCTTTCTTCATCCTTTGTCAGTTTTGCCTCAGCTCGTCCATGTTAAAATGTCTGGAAAGCAATCTATTTGAAATCTGAGATTATGTTTCTGATAAAAGAACATCATAAAATGTTGCTGTCCCTCAAAAAGACAGTTATTTAGCTGATTTAGGAGACATGTGGCAGGGTAAATCAGATTTTTGGTCACTACAAAAGAGGATTTAATCAAGATGCAAAGTAGATGCAAAATTGATGGTCCACTGCAGTTTTTAAGGGATAAACTGTAAACTGGGCAGCCAGCTTGCTGCACATTTTGTTCATTTTATTCAGAAGAAGCTTTGTTGACCAGAGAAATGAGGCTAAAGACATACATGGAATTAAAAACACCATATTGCACTGTACAAACACTGGGAAAAAGCCTGTATAACACACTTTTTGTCCCTGTAAAAATGTGTGTAAACATGAAATGGACAAAGCAAAACCTGCAGATACTTTTTTTGATTTATTTTTAACTACTTTGGTACAAAATGGCACTTTATTTTACCACAAAGGACTAAATAATGAGTCCCACAAACATATGCCATTCACAAAACCATTACACAGGAAAAGCCTATCTCCGTCATTTTTCATTAACTACTAAATTAGGCTCAGAATTTTTGGGGCATAAAGGCATTCATTTATATGCACATAACTTAGAAAACTGCTAAGATGTGCATGTTGCCTGAAAGGCAACAATGTAACACAAAGTTTGCCACCACACTGCTGTTGTGTACAGAACTATAATAGCTACAAGTACAAAAGTCAGCATGAGTAGATTTTTTCTGCAACTCTGTTATAATTTAACCTAGATTAACTTTACAACTTTGTCTCAAATTCACTGTGTCTCAATGCAAGGTTTTCATTTAATTCGACATCTGACCAATAAAGTGATTATTAGCAAGCACCATTATATTTAAAGGTTATACTATAATATATATTCGGTTAGTTTGTTAATACCTCTTCAGGCTGAACTAAGGGTCACTGAATATCCTGGTGAACACCCAGGAGCCTGGCTATCCTTAACTGGCTGTGAATCAGGTTTTCAATAATCTGAAACCATAATAGGAGTCTTATAGAGTCACTGTTTGTCTGGCCTCTCATCTAAAACCAGTTCGGCTCTCCATACTACATCCAGGCTAGCTGAGGCCCATAAATTTCACCATCATAACCAGTGGTGGAAGGAGTATTCAGATTCTTTACTCAAGTACTAGTACTTAATTACTAGTAAAGGTCCAGCATTCAAAATCCTACTTGTACTTAAAGGATCAAAAGTAAAAAGAAAAAAATGGCACCACATTATATATTATATATTATTGTACTTATTTGATTGTTAGTACTGATGCAACAAAGTGTCTGCAGCATTTTACTGTTGTAGCTGTTTGGGAGTGCAGTTGGTTTATCTTCTTTATATACAATTCGGTAGTTCGGTGCAGTGGCTGTGACATGATTAATTGAATAAGAAAAAAGAACAAAAAACAAGTTTTTCTCTAACGTGTGCTTTTTCTGTGACAAATCTGATAATTTTACCTCCTCCAGATCCTTTACCTCAGTAGTTATTTAAAGAAAACCAACTGAGAAGTCTAGAGGGGCAATCACTCTTTAATGGAACATTAAACAACTCGCATGCATCTGAAACATAAGGGGTCCTAAGTAGACACCGCTTTTTGGTAGTGGACCATCTTTAGCAATACATTGGAAGTTTATCATGTTTTGTTTAATATAAAATCTTGATTCATATAACTATAGCTCCCAAATAACTTCAGAGGAGTAAAACAATGATGGATATTCTCAAGAAAAGTACAAGTAACTCAAAGTTACATAGTTACTTTCCACCATTGACCATAACAATGAGGAATGAGCTGAGGCAAAAGGCGAACCACTAAATCTGGCACCAGACATATTACTGCTGGATCATCATTCCATATCTCATATATAGTCATAAGATTTATGGAGTGAATGAAAAGTTGCGATAACCTATACAGGCACTAATATGAGGTTGTCTGCACAGTGAGCTTACTTTACACAGCATGGTGAGAAGCTCAGCAAATTGAGGATTACCTCCGAGTCAATCTGCTGCTTTCTCTGCGTTGATGGAGTCAGCTGGGATATCAGCACCTTATAAAGCTGCTCTATAGATGCCTCAGTTTGCCATTGCACCAGCCACGCACTACTGAGAAAGATACACAGAAAGGACTTTCGGACCCTTCGCATCACCCAGGTGGAGCTGGAGGGAATTGATGGGGAAGAGAACATTTGAAGGATGCAGGGTGATTCACGTGTTATCTTGAAGATAAAGTGCTTCCTGTGTACTCTGACCTCTACTCAGTAGTGCTTGTCTTCTTGCTGACCTGACAAGGAAGTAAAAAAACTGGATGGAAGGATATTGCATGTACAGATCAGTCACCTTTTTAGAGGCTTGTTGAAAAGAACCAAAGCAGATCTGACGGTGACCGACAGCAGGTCCAGTCATTCTTCTAGTGTCCTGCTATGGTGTGACGCTGCTGGAGGGTTTCGACATTTGCATTCGAGGTGAAAACTTTACAACTCCTTAGCAATCACCACAAATCCAGGTGATCTCGTAGTCCTGGCAGACAAGACAAGTTAAACATGACAAGCTAGGACCAAAAACATGACATATTTGTCGATTAAAACTTGTTTGTACTTTGAGCTCACGATAACATACTAGAAGAGTATGTGCCATGTAGGACTAGTATGAAATCTCTCCTGGTTCTGTGTGGTGGTTTGCTCTCCCAACACAAAACATTTTGTGCCATCTAGTGACCGCAAGCTGATTTGCATGATGGTGTCATGACTAGATATGACCACTAGCGGGCAGCATTTGTTTTTAATAGTGTCATTTGTGGGTGCATCTTTGTGCCAGAAGCAACAAAACTGGCTTTTTTCACCTGAAGCTCAGTCATTTAAATACTGGAAGCAGCTGGAAATACATGGATAGGGAAGGGGAATGTGTGGTCTCCTATAAATGAAACACTGCTAATGAGGTGCCCTTGAGCAACTTGAGGAACTTAACACCTATTTGGTCAGGTGGAGCTGTTCTGTGGTTAGCTGTGGCTGTATGTTCATTAGCATCCAAAAACCAACTGTCTCTCTCATGCTAAATGAACGTGAAGAACGCTTTGTTAACTTTTATTATAAATGGGGTTTTTTAAAACCTGCACATCAATTTTAAGCCATTTCTGTAAACATTTGCTGAAGTCTTTCATCACTTTCTGAAAAGAAAAAAGGTATTTTACTGATTTGTAGAATAAAATAAAAAAACAAGACAGACAAACAATGCATAGACTCACTTCTTTATTACCACAAATCTAAAAGACCCATCAAACAGTATTATCAAGAAGCTTCATCAAGTTTCCAGCAATCTGAAAAGGTTGGTCATTTTCATAGGCACAGTGGTGGTTTTCACACCGTTACCAACATCCTAATATGAGAACATTACGCTTTCAAGTTTGTCTTTCCCTGCACAGCAAGGGACATTTGAGTTTGGACTTGTAGCTATTTTTTATTTTTTTTGGTGTCCAATCAGAGCGGACCACTTAACTCAGTAACTACAGACCAGTGACTGGCTGACGTTCCTGGAGTAACGGTTACATGTCAAAACAGATTCATAAAAAAAAAAGCTAAAATTTGCAGTGACGTGTATGTTGGGATATATATTGTATCTGATGACACTTAACATACGCATTTTTAGTGTTGTTTAACATACCACACACATAACCAGGCTCATGGTGGGTAAAGGCTTAACCTTATCTCAGTTTTAACACTTCAAATCAGTGTGAAAACAACATGAAGTTGACATCTTTTCAAGCTAATATACATACAGTACATCGTTTCACGTATATCACACGCCACTGAACTACAAAACTACTTAATCACATCACTGTCCGTAATTGTCAGTCTGTGTGGTTAGTGTGAGCGGCAGGAGGAATGCAGGAAAACCCATAAGGCAGTTTTGAGAGGCAACAACTATATAAAATTGTAAGATACCAGGAGCCAGTCAGATGTTTGTGCCGCCTTCAACTGTGTCTGCAATGAGTAAATAGTGCAGCACCAGTATGCTGCCAACTGATCAGTGCCATTTAAAGGCCAGACATGATGGCATAATGAAAAACTATCTGCAATACAATACAGTTTTCCTTATAACTGTAAGCAGATCTGTCTAAATGTTGCTTTTCCGAGAAGTAAATTCTACCTAGCTCTAGTTTTAGAACACATCAGAACAGTATTCAGGAGAGACGAGCAGGTTGTGCAGACTAAAAGTCAGCTTTGGTCAAGTCAGTGGAGGATTCTGTGGAGGTATCTCTCTGGGTTGTTCTCTCCTCCTCTTCTCAGTCCCGAGCTGGTTCTAACTGGTCTCTCAGAAGTCCCTGCAGGGTCCTGGCTCTCAGTTAGCGCCACTGTTGCACCTTTACTTCTTCCTGTTGTGTGTCGGTGTGGCTCTGGACTCCTCTGTGCTCCTGCCTCTGAATCGCTCTCCTCCTCGGGATCCTTCCCCTGGCTGCCTGGCAAGCCCTCTCCGATGCTGAACAACATAAATAGTTTTGTTGAAAACCAAATGATTTAAAAAGACACCATGATTAAAGTTGTGAATGCATATATTGCCTTCATTTAAACTGAAGTCACTGATGGGATGGCCCTCGTTTACAATGATTTTGAGAAACAGTTGAGAAAACAATGAGTATTTGAAGTCACATTCGGTTGGCAGTTTTTCTACCTGAGGTGATTGAAGGCTCGTAGCCAGTGGGAGCCCAGTACGTCTCTCCCGTTGGTCCTCAGCCCTCTCTTGTGACTTCGGGCCCTCAGTCCTACCAAAGCCTGAGCCAGTTCGGCCTCATCTCCGTGGCCCCAAACCAGCTGGGCCCTCTGCTCTGCATCCTGGTCCCCGGCTGCCCTGAACAGTCTCTGGAGCTGCCACAGATTCACGTTGCTGAAAATGTTCCCAGAGCCAGCCTTCCTATTTCTCCTCTCAGCCAGCCGCCACAGCAAGGAAGGGCCCGCCACCATGGAGGAAGGAGGGGAGGCGGTTCCGGTATCCATCCGCAGAAACAGAGGAAAAGGTGGCATAAACTGGCTCTACTCTGCGGAGAAGTCAGTAAGAGTTCCCACTTATGATGATGCGTTTGCAAAGGGACTGACGACAAGAACGAACAACAAGGCAGGAGACAACATACGCGAGCACAGTCTGCATCACAACACCTATAGACATGTGTCACAACTCAAACACTGCCAGTCAGCTGCGAGACTTTATTCTTTAATCCTGCTTTGGGAAGTGTGACGGAGCTGTGCCTTAAAGCCCATTAAACCGCAGATGGCAACTTCATCTCTCTTCACTCACACATGGTTGTAAGTGGGACACTAACAGATAGGTATTAGCTGAGTGACCCACATCATGACTGCATGTGGGTCAACGGCCTTTGCACTGAAACAACTTGGTTTCAGCTCGACAATTTGGCAATCTTGAGTAAACACTTACTAGCTTTCAACAGGGGATCATCATAGGTTGTACACAAGGAGTTAAGATTGAGATGAAGTTTCACGTTCTCTTTTAGTTACGGTTCATTCTGCCCCCTGAAGTCCACATCTCATACTTTCCTCATTACACATTAATCACTGACATAGATTTCCTAACTGTCCTGTAGATACTGTGATAGATTCAGGTACTTAGTGGATCTAATGATAAAAAAATAAAAAATAAAATAAAAATATAAATAATAGGTCGATAAAGCAATAGAAAGGGAAACAACACACAACATCAAGACCTACTTATGAGCAGGAATATAATTTGTCCTGTGCATAACCCCAAAACAAAATCTTTTCACTCACACATCCACAAATCTGTTTTTTTAACTCGACTGCACTACTCCATGCTAGGTTTCATTAGACTGTGGGTAAAAGGCAGTAAACAGGAATCCCGTGAGAGTCATGTGAAAAAAATGAGAGGTTTGCTTACCCGAAGCTGAAATGATATATTCCGTCCACTTTGAGCCTACTGCATCCTCCTCTGCGGTACGCGCATCGCTGTTCCTTTTGCAAAGAAACCTGAAACGTCGCAGCACAGCCTTGTTTGTCCGGCCTCACCTGCAATCAATTCCTGTCCCTGAGACGACTGTCGATCACAAATCAACGTCGTCAAAGCGACCAATGAGGGTAGAGAGCCAGCTGTGTTCCCTCCTGTTGGGATCGGGAAAGAGATTTATTTCGACCAATCGTGGAGTTCAGGGAGGAGTGAAGGGGTCGGCTCCGCCCCCCTGGCCACGTACGTTGAAATCCATTGACGTCAATGAGCCTGGCTGGCACGAGAAAGCGTCTGTCAATTATGTGAGATGGAAGTAACACGTGAGCATAGTATCATGCGTTTAAACACGCAAACATGATGACGCAGAGCCTCTTAAACATCAGGGTGACATGACCGCAGCTAATAGTATCACACAGACTTTGTTCAGTTTTATTTCCGGTAGGATAATAACAATAGTAACAGTCTACTGGCTTCAGTTAAAGAAACACAATATTGTCTGCATGTCGAAGCATGGGAGCCTGATAATTGTTATGTTTTGCCCAAATCTCTGTCTTGCAGTCTCTGCACGCGTTTGCATCTCGTCATGCTTGACTTCCACAAAGACTGCCTCTCTCCAGAGAACCCAGAAGGAGAAAGGTCACGCACCCCGGGGGGAAACTGCACCACAGGGGAATACATCAGCAGATCGAGTGGTCGTGGATGAACCCAGCAGAGGAGGAGCGAGTTTTGAATTACAGACCGCACCCTCTCCAACACAGACGCTACATTCAACGGAGGAAACGGAAAAGACGAAACATACAAGAACGTTTTTCATTTTCAAAACCCCGGGGCTGTGGAAAGAACAGATAGTTCCCCTTTATACCCAAAACGTGTCCACTTTCGGCTTCATCGGACGTCCGGCCCGTGCTTTCCGCTTTTTGCCCATCTTTCCCCCCAGCTGTTTGCAGCTGGCAGAAAGCACCCGCCCTGTTCGGGAAAAAGGACCGACAGGGACCGGAGGAGGAGAGAGATGTCACCCCAACCTTCCCAGTCGCAGGTGAGGAAGAATATCTTGAAGTTCCTCAAGAGTTTTTTGGGAATTGTCCGGATCCTGCAGATTGTGTTCGGAGCCGGCCTGTGGGTCACCATCGCCGCCAACAAATACGAAGGATCCATCCACTTCGTCCTGTTCGTCGCGGTCCTCTTCTGGCTCCTCACCCTCGCCCTTTTCTTCCTCACCCTCCTGGACAAGCAGGACCTCGTCCCGCTGCTGGGAGGGGAGCGCTGGTTGTCCACCAACCTCGCGCACGACGTGGCCGCCGCCGTGCTCTATCTGCCGGCCATAGGTGTCATGATCTACAAGACGGACCGCAACTCGTACTGCAACCTTGAGCTGTACAAGCACCTCTGCCTGTACAAGGTCTACCTGACAGCCGCCGTGTTCGCCTGCCTGTGCAGCCTGGCGTACCTCCTGTCGCTTATTCATGGGGCGTGCAGGAAGTGCCGGGGAGAACAGACGGTCATCTGATGAGACCTCAGGGGGCAACGGGCAAAGGGAGGGACGGATGGGGGGGGGGGGTTGGTATGGCTCCTTGAGGGTGGGTATCCACAGCAAGATGAGGAATAGTTAACTTCACTGTAATTTAACTCAACAGCTACTCCAATCACAGGTTTGTCTCTATTGTCTCCCCCACACCAAACTTTCCACCTTAGCGGTGAGGTATAATTATGTAAAGTCCCTCTGTGGCCTGTGGCAGTCGGTGTATTTAAGGGACATGAAAACATCCAAGCAGCTCCTGGTACAGAGGCTCAGCTACACAGGATGGGAGAGTCTGATTGAAAATGTGTTAGGAGGGCGAAGTATTGTACCCCTGTATTAAGGCACAAGTGACATGTGTTTGTCCATGCCTCCACCTTTTCCAGTAAATTAATGTAACTGTCCCTCAAATAATCAAAATTCTTGTGGGGACATATTATAGTGTGCTACCAGTATATTCAGTGTTAAATTTACAGAACAATGGCCGTAACATATGTTTTGTAGAGTTGTGTGTCCATCTAAAGCCTCCCACATGATTATGACAGTTGTTTTGATAAGGAA
Organism: Nannoperca australis; assembly: GCA_036023655.1. NCBI lineage: Eukaryota > Metazoa > Chordata > Actinopteri > Centrarchiformes > Percichthyidae > Nannoperca > Nannoperca australis. The sequence continues at coordinate 22,304 of JAVQJD010003489.1, forward strand.
TTATTTTCATTGCCTTTTTTTAAAGTATATATTTTTTATATGTTTTTATATGACAGCAAACTATACTGAAAAGTTACTGAAGTGTCTTCTAAAACACTTGTGGATGTCCTTTTTCAGCAGCCATGTTTTTGTTTTGTCTGACTCAAACATTGAAGTCCGTTTTATCAGTGCCTTCCTGTCAGAACGCTGTATACTCACTCAACAAGGTTGTGATATCAACAACCCAGCAATATGGATGTGATTGGTGCTACTATGTGTACAAAAATATTCCTAAAATGCTCATTATGTAAAGCCAAAGAGCAAAAACCGCACAAATAAAAACCAGTAAGTGAGAGCCAGTGAGAAGTTTCTTTGGTTGTGATCATGTATTGGTACAAATAAGCATTTTGACAAGTTGCTTGAGGGTAATGTTCGCAAAATGCTTTGTTAATTTTGTTTGAATACTTTGTGTTAAATTTAGAGAGCTGGGCAGCATGCACACGTTGTGTTTCTGGTGGCTTTTTCCAAATGAAACACAGATTTAGAGGGACTAGTGACGGAAGCCCTCAGGAACTTCCTGTTCAGAGATAAAAGCCTTGGCCAATCAGCAGGGTTCATTTACATGCCTTGCCACTTCACCACATGAAAGACAGAGATCCTTAGACTTATCTGTGGCTAAGAACTACAATGAGAGGGTGGCCCACACATGCACACACACAGTGTGTTATGGTCCAGGACACAATCAAAAATCTAATAAAAACAAAGGAAAAAGCAAAGATTATAAGATTATAATATAAAAGCAACAATAGGGTAAACAGTAGGTCATAGGTGTAGAAAAAAAGGTGAGATTTATATTTTGCTTGCTTTTGAGAATATCTGCTGTTAGCTGATTCATACATGTATCCATGACTTATTTAGTGCCAACATTTCAGGGGCGGAGTGATCCTAAAAAGGTGACCATATAAAGACAGAGCCAGATCAGACTGCAAGCAGGAAACTGTACAAGTCTTTGCCTCATTTGTAGCCTATTGTATTCAGCCTGTATTTCCAAGTTAAATTATGCTGGAAGAACAGCTGTACAGTAAATCATCCTCTGGGTCAGTGGCCTTTCTATGCAATGACAACAGGAAAAATACACCATGTATGTGTGTGTGTTGAGTGCAAGGTGACATCTGTGGCCAGAGTTACAGGCGTGGAAGGGTTAATGTTAACCAGCTGCAGCACCGAGATAAAAATCTAGCTCTTCTAAAGGAAGAAAGGAGTCCCCCCAACAAACTCCCACCGGCCCTCTCCCCTTCTGAGATTTCCACAGAAGTGTTGTCCTGTCCACGTGTCAGTGCCTGTGGAAACACACTGTTGTATGCAATCTAATGGAGACAGTACACAACAGCCCAGTGTTCTGCACAAACAAAGCCCAGAATCCAGGGTTCAGTTCAATATACCATGGTGAATCATTTATGTTTTGGATGACTCACAATTATAGCGTATGCTGACAATTAAGGCCAGAAAAGGATTCTACACATTTACCCTGAAAGTCTTTTTGAGTTTACCATATTAACAATCTCCTTATTATTACAGAATACACTTTATAGACGTCACGTGTAGTCAGATTTTTCAGTTTTGTGTATGAGCCCATTTTCAATTTAATCCTTGAACATCGCATCCATGTCAAAACAAGAAACCCTTGTAATCACAAATCTGGAATCCTATGTTACATCCTGACACCATTAGAAGGGTGTGGGCACCAAAAGAGTATGGGTGTTGTATTTTTTTTCCGGCAGCACAGACAGTAAATAAAACCTAGACAACTTGGTATGAGGATGTAAAGAGCAAGGCACTGTGATATTTCTGTTGGCTGTTAAAAAGAGACATTTCCTGCATGTGCTCTCCCACCCGTCTGCAAGAGACCAACCGCCCAATAGTCATCATAACCTCTTAAAATGGTCCCTCTGGCCCTCCCTGAAAGCACAGCAGCAAGCAGGATGTTGCCATGGACTGATGCCAATTAACTATCAAACTGATGCAGAGTCCCTCAGCCAGAAAATCTAAAAGTGAGTACTGAAGTCCAAAAGAGTAACAATGACATGACTGTGACTCATGGCTATAATTAAACAACAGGATAAGAGTACCATAGAGAAATGGTAAGAATGTATTTGTCCCTCTCCTGTAAACACAGGACACTGCAGCTGCATTGGTGCAGAAAAGCATCAATGCAGCTGGTTTTACCAGGCCTGATGTTTGTCATAAAAGGGATTCAATTCAGGTCTTCTTGTTGAAATAACATGTACCAACCTTCTAATACACCACTGTGTTGCTTCACCATATATCATTATTTTAAGTGTATTATTATGGGACTTGATTTGATTCTGCCATTAACAACATACACATAGCACACTCTACTGACATTACCTTAAGTACATTGGTTAAGTACTGTTCATTCTGCCTGTGAAGATGAGATATCTGTTCCAAAAGTGATTGCAGTGGACACAATCCTTGTGTGAAAAAAAGGCTTTCTGAAGTTCAACCGAAGCTTAAATAAGGCACAGTGTGAGTTAGTCGAATCAAGAAGGTAATTTCCAAAGTTACCGGCTATTTTGTACAAGACTTCTTCTTTTTGTCACTATCCCTCCACCAAAGCCCAGCAAGAAAACACTATCTGGAGAAATATGAGGGAATTTGCCACAGAAAACATAACCACTTGATTTGACAAACTGCTGAAGTTTTATTCGCTTTATTTATATTAGCTTCTGCTTTTGAACAGGATTGTGTAATTGTCCCCAATCTCTTATACTGAAATAACTTTAAGAAGGAACCTATTCACAGTATGAACAGAATGAACAATTACAGCAACCAAAAAACCTTTCAATGTAGGTATAGTAATGTCAGTATTGTTTGAATTTGAATGTGAACTTATCCTTGTTTGGGATTTGATGTATGATCAGCATTATGCAACAGGAAATGTTAATATTTAAAAATACCTATTAAACCCATTTAATACCATTTAATGCGCTTGTAAGTGCGTGCTGCCCGAAACGGTTGCTCCGCTGGTCTTACTTGCTCTTTTAAATCTTTTTGTTATTTAACTTTGTACTTATGGGTTTTTTGTTTGGTGTTAACTTGTTGGAGTCGTGCCCTCCACAAATGTGCTGGTGGAGAGGTTTTTGGTGTTTCTGTTCGC
>JAVQJD010003494.1:0-21345 GCA_036023655.1 Nannoperca australis
CTGTGAGCCGTGAATTAATGCCACACGTTTGCTCAAATATTAGTGATAAGACGAACCTGTATACATTTTGTGATTAATTTGCCAAGGACAAATTATTTTACGAGATTGCAGGAGTTCTGAATGGATCTACTTGTACACGACTGTGTATGCACTGACATACAGGTGCGAGAGACTACAGTGACAAAAACTGTCCAGTGAATTTCTGTTGAGCCATATGATTTCATGATCACTCCTCTTGGATAGTTTATGATAAAACAAACCAGAAAATAAAAAGCCAACCATGTCTTTTTTTTCTTGGTCCGAATCAAGTTGATGGAGATAAACAACAACAAGAGCATGTTCACTACCTGTCCGTCCTGCTGCAGGTGGTGGTGCAGGATCTGAGAGTGGGGTTGTTGGTGCGGTGCCAGGATGTGCATGAAGGGGGGCGGGGCGTAGCCAGCGGCAGCCGGGGGGTTGATGGGTCCCCCGCTCCCCAGAGCAGAGGGCAGGCTGAACGAAGCCGCCGGCGTGCCAGCGTGGAAACCCTGCTTCTCAAAAGACTGCAGGAGGAAGTGGGACAAAGAATAGACGTGTTTAATTTTAATGCAATTTTACCACGTGTAAAACAAAAGTAATTTCCTCTGAGGAAGTGCTGGAAATATTTTCTAAAAACATTAATGATCTGTAATTACCTGCGTCTTTGTGTAAACAGACCCTGAAATATCTGGTACCCCAGTGTTGCTTGACGTCACAGAGACTCCTGCAGAGACAGCAAACAAGAGACAAAATGAGTCCAAAAACTGGAAAACATTAGCATGTAAATGGGACTTGAGGAGAACCCACCAATCGAACCATGACCAGCCACATGGTTATATTCAGAATCTAACCAGCATAACTGCTACATGCTGCACTAACAGGGAGTCTTAAATCCACAGTCCTATAGACACTTTATACATTTGTCGAGAATCCTGGGAAATTTCAAGTATGAACATTTCACAGAGTGCATCCCACTTCTTCTTCCTCCTCCTCCACCTTTTGTGTTATCACTTTATTGTAACTTGTAGGCATCCATAGTTTAGTGTGAAGAACCTGAAAGGTGAGAAACATACGATTACTCTAAATACTCTCCAAACCTTTTTCCAGCAGTTGTGTTTTAATTTGCCTTGAAAGCTTTAGTCCAAAACTGTTTATGCAGGTCTACACAAATATACACGGAATAGTTATCAACATCGCTGGCTCCATGTATCTGTTGCCGTTAGTGACTTCAAATTACTTTTGGTCATTTAGTCAGTTCCATAAATGTTCTTTTGAGCTTTATTGGGACATGGCAGGACCGTTACGGAAAGAGCCCTGATGCGATATTTGGCATCTGAAGCCGTGGCACCGCTGCAAGACAGCTGTGAGCTGGAACGTAACGACACTGGAGAAAGAGTGGTTTGTGTTCTTTTACAGGCTGCATCAAGGAAGGATTTTAAAAACTTCTTTTGCTGTTGGAGCTTGAAATAAAGTCCATTGTCAGTGCGAGAGACGTGCATCTGCGTGCTGCTGCGGTCCAACACAATCTGATAGTGATTAAGACACATCCTGTTGCTGGAAGTGTTACAGAAATGTTACTAGTCCAAGGTAGTAAGATAGCTGTGGTGACCGAGACCAACATATAGAACTGCCATCACATTTACTCAACAAGGTGCGTGTTTGAAAGAGTAATCGATAAACAGAAAAAGAAATAACACCACACACACAATATTACATAGCACAGCGGGTGATATAAACACTTTGCTGCCCTCTCTCTCTTGGGTTGTAATGTACTTCACCGGCAGGACGGCAAACGTGAGACTCTGGGAACCGACATACCAGCGATGACAACATGAGTGAAGAGCAAGCAACACAGAGGGGAAATGGGATAGCATCAACCAGAGTAACTCATCGGTTTATGGCAGCCACAGCCCTTGTGACCTGCCACATTTTGGACTCTACCTGATTATTGTGCAGTATAACTGTCTAGAATATACGAACCAGACTGGATTGAGGATGAGTTGCCCTGGAAGACGACAGGTAACGGACAGAATGGCAGACAAGGCTTGTAAGAGAGGCAGGCTGCACTGGGCTGTCTAAAAGCGAATGCAATGCAACGGGTCTTTCCCACAGGCGCAGCTCATCACCGATGAGGCAAAGGAACGAGAGCAAAGAGGGGGGGGAAGAAGGATGGTCGGTGACACAAGGAGGAAGACGGGAGGGACAGGGTTTTTGTTGTTGTTTTGTTTTAATTTGGCATGTGGCGGCACTCACCGACTCCAGGCCCGGTGATAGAGCTGGCTGGCTTGTTTTGTGCAGAGGCGGCAGCGGCCACAGCAGTGCCGTATCCGCCCTTACAGAAATCCCCACTCCCTGAAGCCTGGCCCACATCCTCATAGCCTGCAACAGTCAGACACACAGCCGCAGCCCACAGCGTTAGACACACCAGGCAGGGGGAGCAGACCCGCCTCAAGTAGCATTTGCAAATACTTCATAGCGTTCGTTTGAACATGTGCACCGCATGGACAGGTTTTACCAAAAGATGACAATCCAAATAGTGTCAAGTCCTCTAGGAAGCACACTATTACTGACATCCGTATACTACTGCAATTATCTGAACTTTGACACCAAATGCATTATCCTCCGTGGCAAAGCCTGCCCATCCGGCACAACAAGCACGTCAGAGTCAACGCTAATATCATTTGCAAGTACTATTTGACCCAAGTCTGAGGGAAGGAGGTGGGGGTTGAGGGGGCAGGCAGGGTGTGTGGGGGAGGGGGGGTTGGAGAGTGAGCTTGAGATGGGTGATGGCAGAAAGCAGCAGAGGGTGCAGCTTAGAACAAATAGGTGTCGCACATGTAGTGACCAAGGGTGGATGTTGAGTGATGAAATAAAAGTATGAAAATAAAAATAAAAAGAATATAAAGTGATGGGTCAGATTCCAGAAGGCCACTGAGAAAACATGAGACTGCTGAAAGAAAATGGGCTCATACATATTGAGAAATATGGGAGGATAATGGGTGCTCCGCTTGTTGATGTGTTTAAGATGGATGTGTGTGCAGGAGATATACGGTGGAAGGTGAAGCATTTGGGACAAACGCCACTTTCTGAAATGAGCAAAGCAAGCTATGGAAGACAGCAGGAGAGCGATAATCTAACCCCTCTTTTATTTCAACGGGCACAACCAGGTGCCGCTGTTCAAGCCCATCTTCCCTTTCGCATTCGGTTTAAATGGCAGTCCCATATATTTTATCATGGAGGAGCCATTTAACAAAAGTGACAGACATTTTCTTGCCATTTAAAAAACAAACAAACAGCTGAAGTATTGAGGTGTGTTCCTTGTTTGGGCAATGAAAACTGGGTACAAGATGCAGATGTTTTTCCAATATTCTAAACTAAACCTGAACATTTCGTTGAACTTCGAGGTCATCAGTTCAAGTGAGAGTCAGCAGACGAGAATGTTTTACAACCGTTAACCTGAACACAAGCAGACAAACGTCTTTACACAAGCATCACGTTTGTGCTTGTAGATGTTTGCAGGGCTCATAACGAAATATGCACTCAACACCAATGAGAAGTCAATGGTCGCATTGTGACAATCAGCACAGAGCTACTGGTATGCAAGTATATAGAGCAGGACCTGCATGACCCCCTAAACATGACGTTTCAATGCGGTTTAGTGCCTCACCAGTGCTGTATCCATGGGAACCATAGCCACTAGCCTGCTGGAAGGGTGTGGCTGATGCATTCACGCCGACATTCACACCGTGCTGCTTTGACGAGGTAGGAGCCACCTGGACAAAAATAAATAGACCTCAGGGTGGGAGCAGGGCTAAAATGGAAGCAAGCAAGTTAGCTAGCTTGTGAAGTTCTCTCACCGGAAACACAGCAGGTCCGTACTGGAAGGTGTTGGGCAGGCCCGGCATGCCAGTGTAGTATGGGAGGCTCGTGTAGCTGTAGCCAGGCGGCAGCGCGGGGTTGAGGAAGGGCTGCTGTGTGGTGTGATGCGTCTGGGTCTGGTTCTGTTGCGTCTGAGCTAATGTGGTGGCTGGGGCCGGGGATGACGCATCACCTCGACCAAACTTCGACAAGTCCCCTGCAAATGTGGGTAAAGGGAGGGCGACAGGACAGAGTTTGAGGTCAGTACAAAAGTTCAAATTTCGCACACAAGATCAAGAAAATGATGACATCACGAAAACACAAATGACATGAAGGGGGGAAAATGTGGGGAAAAACTCCCTTGATTTTGGTGCCATATCTGAAAGAATGTTGAACCATTCATGCCCTGGATGGAACGATCTATGCTAATCACCAAAACGATTCAGTTATTATTTCTGCAATGTGCAGCTAACTGCTGAACAGACGCAGTAAACTCAACTTTTAGAAGACAATAGTGTAGGACAGCTCACCAGAGTAAGGGTTGCTTGTCAGGCTGCCCTCCCTGCCAGTCAGTGCTGTTGTGGGAGTTGCAAAAGGGATGCTGTAATAATCCTGGAGAAAGAAAAATATTTTTTACAAACTGAAAACACAGGCCATGACACAGTATGACTTGTGCAAGATGTTTTGATTGCAGCAGCGTAAGACTTTCCAGAAAACAAAACTCACCAGCGGTATTCTTGTCTGCAGCATCTGTAGGTCATCATAGCCGTACACCTGAGGCTGAGACAAATTTTTTACTTTTTTAGTAAAAATTGTTTTACTAAATCGGTTAAATAAACTCAAAAAGCTCAGACTGGACATGACTTGACCCTGGACGGAACTTACAGGGTAGGCATGCAGTAGTCCAGGGGCCATGATGTATGGGTTGGGCAGTAGAGGGGGCACTCCGGGTGGCAGGTTTGGAGGTGCTTTCCCTGTAAGCACGAAGCCATGGAAAACAAATATATGCATCAATTGATCCTTTGCTTTACTACGCAAACTGAAAATACTGTAGATATGGATACTTAATTCTCAAATCACAACATGAACTATAGAAACAATAAAAAAATTTAAAAAAATCAACGACCCTCCCTAAGCAGCAAAAGTAAACAGGACTGCAATACGCCACATGACAAACTATGCTCCATCAGAGGGAGTAGAGAGGAAAACAAAAGCAACGTGAGGGAGAGTGGAAAAAAATAAAATAAAAAAAGCGCTTCATAGGAACGACCAAACAGAGAAAGATGAGTCAGAAACCCCTCCCCAGAGTGACTGAGGAAATGGAAATGAATTCAGAAAAAAAACCATTGCGCTTCTACAAAATAAAAGGTCACCTTCTGTTATCGGTTTTCAAATTAAAAGAGGATCACTGTCAAAAGCACATCCTACTTTCCAAGCAATTGATTTGCCATGGTTGCACCACTGTGGGGCAACGCCACAAATTTATACAAAACATCCTGAAAGATGCCAAAACACACAGCAAAATCCAATATGATGAAGCCAAAGACCACACAAACAGTTGGACATCACAACGAGCTCTTATAGGCACAAGGAGATTAGAGAGGTCATTTATCACCTGGTCAAATATATAGCTTTGATCAAAACAGTGCAAAATGAGGGATTAAAGAAATGTATCAACGCAACAGACAAACCCCAGTTAATGCTCGTCTACCTGCTCTATACACTCGGTGGCAAACCACAGCTGAAGCAGAATTGCGACAATGACACATTTATGATGAAGCCCAATTACAGATGCCTATATAATCCTGGCGGATCCATTTTAAGTTATTCAGAACTGTGAAGCCCTTTCACCAGATTATCATGTCTACCTCTATACTGACATCACTAAATTTAATTAAGCTAGGCAGACAGCGTGAAGGGAAAAGAAAAGTCAATATATTTACATTTTCTGTTCAGCAACTTCACAAGGCAAGATTTGGATGCTAAAGAGGAGTGGATATCAAACTGACATGTTTGTGCTTGTGTTTATGTCTAACCTGAGGATGCTGCTGAGCCACGTGTGGATGAGGAAGTAGCTGATGGAGGAATGGAGGCCGTCGTGGAGACCGAAATGGTGGCGGCTGCTGCAGCTGGGGCACCCATGGAGGCAGTGTTGAGGCCCATGGCCAGACTGCTGACGGGGCCGAGGCCGGAGGGGGCTGAAACTGTGGCGGAGCCCAAGGAGGCCTGAGGGGCCCCTAGCGAGACCTGCGCAGCAGCCACAGAGGAAGAGGAGGGGACTGATGAAGATTGCACAGCTGAGACGGAGGAAGGAAAGGAGGAGGAGTGCAGGCTTGAGTCACTGTCTACGCTTTGATGCTGTAGAGATGGAAGGAACAAGGGAAAAAGATGCGGTTAAGATTGATGAGATTATATTTCCATTAGAGTGAATGGACATAATGTGTTCGTCTGCCACCACAGGAAATGCAGCTTTGAAAATGCTCGGAGATGGAGGGAGATACATGTCTTGCATAAGGTTGCATACACAACTCACATTTTCTGTCAGATTAAAAAAACCATCTAATCTGCTTTTTCAGTGTTCATAAAAAGCAAAAGATAACGTGCTACAGCCACATGATACATTTCTTTTTAAAGAGCTCACCAGTAAGCTCGAGTTGGATGTCCGGACTGAAGATGGAGCAAGGCTGTTCTGTTGTGATTGGTGAGAGCTGTAAAAATGACAAAAATGGTTCAGAACATGTTTCAAATTTTGCCAAATTCACATTCACCGATACTCTGGTTCGGCAAGAAGATACTGAGACTGGAGATAACTGAAGATACTAGTTAACTTCCTACTTTATTAAGTTTGTTAATTTAGCATCTCACTTGTTGTGCTGAGGAGGGGGGATGGTGCATGGGGGCAGGTCTTCACTGTGCCCCAGAGCGCTAAGGGATGTCTGATTGGATGCAGTCAACAAGGAGGCAGGGCTGTCGGTCAAAGTGCCCATGCTGCAGACAGATGCCTGCGTGACTGAGTCAGAGGCCGGCTTGACCAATACTGCAGAGCCTGCTGCAGCTGGGCAGAGAGAGAGAGGGGGGTGATATGAGATTTGTGGAATATATTTCAATCCAGAGAGATGAGGGAGAAAGAAAGTCACAATTTCAAGAACTCTTATAAAGAAAAGAAAAAAGCTTTGTAAATAGACACTTACCTTCCACAGATTGTGTTCCTTGTATTGAACTGAAGCCATTCTGTAAAACCAACAAAGAAGGTGAGCTCACAGGTTTCTATGGAAACAGGCCATTGATGAGAAGTCGAAGGGTGTTGGGCTCTTGGAAACTACAGCGTTTGTTTGATATGCAGAGCATTTCAACTACAGGTCAGATTTGAAACCAGTGGTGCATTACAATGAACACAACCTAATAAAACAAAAGAGCTGGAACAATGAGGGGGTAATGTGCAGTTTACTAAGAACACCTGCTCACTTTGTAATTTTAACAAAAACAATAAACCTCAAGACCCCTGAAACATGCAGTTTAGCACAACATGCGTACAATTAGGATATTATCACTTTTAATAGGGCATCTTAATTTGCTATTCAGTGACGATCTGAAGACTTGTGACTCCGACAGATGCAATTCGTGTGGAGTTCTGTACATTTACATTTTTGTTGTTTTAAAAAAAATCTGACATTAGTTGGACGTTCACAACAGACTTCTGCTTTAAACCAAAGCCTTTCAAAAGAATTGAGCCCCACAGGACCAAGTGGCGGATAAGAATGTTGTCTGCACTGGCCGCTCCTCTGAGCACTATACTAACACAAGGCCATATTACATGTTTTATCAGTTTAAGTGAAAAGGAGTGAAGCTTTGGCCTTACCTTGGGCTGCATATCCTTCTGAGGGGAGGAGGAGACTGAGGGAGGGTAGCGCCGTGTCTGAGACGCTCTCTGATCGTACAGGTCCATCTGGCTGGTCGACTCACTGCAGATTGTAATGTTATCGACAAGACAAGTTTGATTGCGTTCCAAGAGAACAATTAGTGGGTCCGTCTTGAAAATTGGTAATGATGAGTTAAATTTTAAAGCACTTTTAAAGTCTAGAACATGCACTTAAACCTTTAACTGCTTAATGTTGAGCCATAATTAAAAACAATAAAAAATAGTAAAAAGAAAAATCCATGTCAACACACATCTCCAAAAAACACAAAGGGTATGAATATAAAAATCTTCTTAAGGCCTTGTGGCCATTTCATGAAAATCTTAATTTCAAATGAAATACGCAAATGTGTCCAGCAAGGTGCTCCTGCTATCGAATCAGGCATTTCCTGAGGTCTAAATAGGAACATTTATTGAGTAGTTCACAAGAATTTGTTTTGACAACAACAGATGGAATTATATAGCACAACGGCAGGACATTAAATAAGTTAAAACTACACAACAATGTCTTTTGACCTGGGAAGTGTTTAGGATATGGTTTGATTGTGAATGTTGGAACACCTTTTGAAGAGTTATGTTTTGGTGTGTACCGACCTGCTGGAGCTAGTGTACAGACTGTTCTGGTTGGCTGGTGTGGTGGTGGTGGGGGCGGACTCATACTCTGGCAGAACTGGTTCAGACCCAAACTGCAGCGCACCAAACTGAAGATTGAGGCCTGAGATGTCTGTGGATCCAGGCATCTCTACTGCCATTGCAGGAATCTAAGAAAGATTAGGGGCATTTTTTAAAGACTTGGTCCAACTCTGAGTCAGTTTGGATTGAAGAATCTATCTCTCACACACCTACACACCCACACACGTTGTAATTTGAATGTTACCTTTGTTGTAATGGAGGTCCTCTTCTTCTGCTGTTTAAGTTTGTGCTGCTGCAAAGGCAGTGGACTCTGGGCATCTGAGGAACTGGGAGAAACTTGCTGACCTAGAGAAGAAACTGCCACCATTTTTGGAAGGGAAGAAGCAGGCGGAGGCGCCACATGGGGTGAGGAAGTTGTTTGTTGGGGTAAGGAAGAAGATGAGGAGGAAGGAGGCAGGCCTTTGTCCTGCAGGAAAACATCCAACATGGACGAGGTTGAGGTGGCAGCCTGGTAGGGCTGCCGCTTTGTAAAGGGTGTGTGGACCGCGGACTCTGGCTGAGTCTTCATATCTGGAAAATGAAGAGGGAAAAGTTAGGAAAGAAACTGTGAGAACAGTTTGGTTGTCCTACACTGAAAAAAATAAATATATACATATTATTAAATCCACATTATCCTCAACGAGGTTAAAGGAAACTTTTTCAATGAGGGTAAGTAATTACACTAGGATGTCATCTCACCGTATTGTCCCAGTGAGCTGGCACTGGTGTCCCAGGAAGAAGGGGTTGTGTTGGGAGGTCCAGTCTGGGAGTGCTGGGCTGCCAACTGGGCCAATGCCTGGGCTGTTTTATACTGCTCCAGGAACTGAGAGCCAGTGGTCCCTGTGCTAGTTCCTTTAGGGTCCCCCACATCACCGAAACCCTTGGTCAGCATGCTGACCTGCAATGTTGGTAGATTATTAGATTATGGCTGGTTAGGAAGTGGTTGAGTGTTCAAAAGTTACAAAGATAATTTGCATCCGTAAGTAAAATCCAAGGGCCTGGGTGGATACAGCCACATAAGCAGAAAACTTTTTGCGTTTTTTTGGAGACCCACCATGCTGTGCTGGGTGTAAGGGGTGCTGGAGGATGTTTGGGAGAGTGGCACCCCTTGCTTGGAGTTGCTGAAAACCAGTGACTGAGACAAGGAGGGGGGCTGGGTGGCCTCCATGGGGGGGTTTTCTGTCTCTGAGGAGGAGGATGGGGGAGTCTTCCCCAGGAGCACCGCAAGGTCAATCCTATAGCGAGGTAGAAATATTAATTATGAAGAGATTTAAAATATGATGCGTCAACCCAACCTTTATTATTAACTTTATATACACACCTTTTTCACTACAGATACTACTACTCATTGTAACTGTTGATTATTCCACGGATTATTTTCTAAATTCATCACCAATAATCTAAATTTGTTAAAGTTAAACTCCAGGCTGACATTGATATGTTAAGTCCATTAAAAGTGACCGGATTGACAAGGTCACAGCTTCAGCTGAACAAGTAAACAGTGAAACCAAGCAAATGTACATTTTATCTCAACAAATTCCTGGAAAAGCATGAGTCTAATGCTAATAAAGTGCACAAGTGACCCACCTCTGTCCTTTGGTGATGGTAACATTCTCTTGAGGCAGAGGCATGGACGCCACACTGGAAGCTGTGAATATCTTGGTCTCTGACAGCTGCAGCGGAAGAGAGTGTAAAAGATGGAACAAAAGTAAACCTCTATATGCAAAAAGAGATCAAGCCTTCCATCAGAGAAACTGAAATCTATTATAACTTCAGATTTTTCTTTACAAGTGCGAACTTAATGTGATATTAAGAGCTACAGCAGTTGCATGAGGTTAAGCTCAGAAACACTCACATCCTCATTCCAGTCCTCAGTGCCCCACTCCTCTGTGGCAGTCCTCCAGGCACCTATGAGTCAAAGAAAAACAGATCAATACTATTAAGATGGGCAGAGCTTCAAACAGAATAAGGGATGCATGAAAACAGAGAAGTGAAGGCAGGTTTACCAGGAGCAGAGTCAAACTTGGGCGGGTAATTTGTTCCCTCTCCTGCAGAGTACTCCAATCCTAGAAGAAAAAGACAGAGGTGATGAGATCAACGTTGCATGTAATGAAAAGGAGATAATTATGCCTTAAATCAGCTGGACACACGGTAATCTGGATGTAAAGATCTGAGATCTGACAATGTCTGGGATTCTGGTATTTGTAAAAAAGTGTGCACGGTTGATGACGAAAGCTTCTGACATCAAAACGCAAGTGAACCTTCCTTTCGTCTTTACCGCAGGAGCTTCTTTGGGATGCTGAGCATGTTTGCTTTTTTGTTTAGATGGTAAACAGATGCTTCATTGATACGATTAACCTCTTAAGGTTTTTCTTTCTTAATAAATGAACTTACTAACTCCCTCCTCCACTTCCACGCTTCCTGTGTTGTTCCAGGTGCTGCCCCCCCCATAGTTTTCTTCTGTCTGGGCTGGCTCAGCATAGTCAGCAGGGTTGAATGTTCTGAGAAAGAAAACGATAAAGAGAGTTGAGTTGAGAATTGAGTGTTTGTACTGACCAACAGTTCAAGGTCTGTCAGCACTACCAAAATCATCAGCCACAGCTGGGATCCCACACACAGAAACATTTGGGGGCCATTTTTGAACTTACCTACTACAGGTCAAAGTTTTAAAAATGTTAAGCAGAAGCATACCCCAGTTAAATTTTTAAGATTATCAAAACACTAGTGATCTAGTTGGTTTTGTGTTGTATGAATAAATCCCTAGCATGGCAGTTATCATCATTACTTTTTGCTAATGGAAACACTTCAGAAAAGGAGTGACTGAGGTTGTAGCAAGAAGACAGGAAGAGGAAATCATAAGACACTGAAGTGTAACCATTACTGTCTTTGAGAGTTTGTAAAGTCAAGACATGCAAATAAGGAGGTCTAAGCATTTAATACTGTTTTTGTTATCTTTCCTGATACTGGATGTCTTTCATTAATCCGACACATTCGTGTATGCTGAGAAAATTACAGCTAGTGCAACCTAGCAACATGATGAACAACACTTTTCTTTTGAGTCAAGCCAAGCAGCTTTCATAATTTGTCTAAGATCCTTCCTGTGCAAATCTGAGAGCATTTATAGTGGCTTATGTGAACAGATTTAACATAAAATTTCAGGAAGGTCATATCTTTTTCATATCCTATTGATAGGATGAGGAGTTTTGAAAATGTCTTGTATTAAATCCTCCTGTTTTATGGCACTCAAAAGTCTCCCCATAGAAAGCAAGAATAACAGACACACCAGAGGCGATGCACTCACCTCTCACCTCCTGCAATATCATATCTGGGCCCCTTATCAATCTGGCTTTAGAGGAAAAATAATGGCAACAATTACAAGAAGCACAACAAAATAAAATTAGAAGAGCTTTTGTTTTTTAGACCACCATCCAGAGCAACAGCGTAAGCAAAATGCTTCAATCTGCCTGTGCCAGTACTGTAACAAAAACACTCTACACCTGTCAGTCACTCTACAATGCAAGGCAAGCCAGTGTGCTTTTAGTTACATTGGATAAATAACACAGTCCAAGAAACCCCAAGTCATCACAAGTATACACAATGCAGTCACAAAACACAAAAACTGTTGCTAGATGAGAGCAGTTATGCAAGAGTAAATGCAGTAATCTTTTCATTGATGCAGTTTATGCCCAAACAATCTCAGGAATTTAATGGTACCTTCCATCACACAGCGGCATCATCTCAAAGCTATTACTGAACAACCAAACAGGATGCTGCTGAATGCATCAGTCAGCACTCAATATCTCCCCTCCTTTAAGAGAAATATCCATCTTAAGTCCACAAATTCTCACTGATATTCTCTTAAAAAGTTGACAATCACAAACACATACTCGCTATGTGCTACAATATTAACCATTTCCAGAGGGTTCGTATATACAGCAACTTTGAAAGGCCTATAGGGACACAACAATGGGACTCCCATCTCTTCTCTCAGTTTCTTTTCTGCAAACTCTACCAGCTAACAGTTACCCCAAAGAGGCAGCACTGTATTAGAGCCAATCAATGCTGTGGTACACGTGAATACAACTGGCTACATAATGAATGCATCTCGTTTACACTGCGCAACATCAGTAATAGAGGAGGTTGATACAGCCATGTTATATGCAGCAGTTATGGCCAACACCACTCTGGATACGATATTCACTTTATAGTATGCCGCAGTGTTTCAAGATCAATTCAATTTGCAAAACCAACGATAAGCCAGTACTATGTATTTAATAAATACACAAGCAAAACTATCCCTATTTTCGTACAAGGTGAAAAATAAGACAGCAGAATTATGTTTTACGCTCAATCTAAACAAAACTCCTTACTTAAGACTTCCTTATAGTGGTGTCAAACTGGGCAGCAGCTTTAACCATCCAAAGACTGACTATCATCTATTTTGCAATGATTATTTCCACATCTAAAAACATGTAAATCCATTCTGAACATACCAAAATTATATTTGGGTTACCAGTATCAATGTAGCCTTAGGATTATGCTTAATGATATGGGTATCATGTAACATTTTCCAGCTAGCATCACCCATCACACTAATTACCGAATACCTCCTCATTCATCCTATTGGCCACAGAATGAAAAAGTGAGCGAGTGAATGTGTCTGAGATTTTTGGCACCATGAGGTTTTCTGCATCTACAAGCTAATGTTTCTCACTGGAAATAAAACCATAATCTGCTATATTTGGATGTGGAGAATATTGAATTAATTTAACAACATTCCTCCTATCATCCTTGTCATTTAAAGGTTTACACCAACTTTAGAACAATTTGCTTTGATCAGCTTATTCATCAGTAATTAAAGTGTGCTCGCCTCCCTGCCCTCGCTTTATTGAGTTTGATTCTGCAGTGCATGCTCACATTTTTAAGCAGAATATTTGTATGAGAGGAGAATGGAACAAGCTGCTTTTGCATCATCTTAAATGTACTAGCACATGGTACCAATGATACACACAGAAGCAAACCTGCCCACTATCGTCTTATTACACTGTAATAAACTGATCAAAGATCCTATCGGCTTTAAGACAGTTTCCTTTAAAGCCTTGTGTTTCATTTAAGTCACTGTGTTTAATGCTGAAGCCAAGCTGGTAAACTGCGTCTGCTAGCAGCAAGAAGCAAAAGCAACCACCCAAGTGTTGTGTGGCCTCAGCTAGCACTGCATGCGATTGCAGGTGGGAAGCCCCAGCACTCAGCTCACCAGAAACAAGCTTATATTATTAACCATTATGAAACAAGCATATTGTAGTGTTGCTTGAGATATGCAATTCAATATCTGGGTCCACACTCTGCAAATACACTTTAAAATTGCAGGACATCTTCACAGCATCAGAGAAGCACAGACCATAAAGACCTATGAGGTTTTGTAACCTTATAGTTATTATCTGCACCACCACTTGAGCAAACATGTATGAATTACACAACACTTTTACTTTCACTCCTTTACTTTCTGAGCTTCTGTGTTCAAATATATATTTATGGCATTCAATACTCTTTTAGTTGGAGCAAAAATTAAATTCAGGCTTCTCTTGGGAGGAAGCCTCTCAGCACATGACCTCATTAGAGAAAGCCACATCATATGTGCCGCTTCAGCAGACCCCAAGAAGATCTATAACTGCGGGGTAACATTACATCACACTTACTACTTAAATGTACAATTGTTACACGACATCTGAAGTCCTACTACGATGTTGGCACCTTAAATGACAATGAAATGAGTCAGGAATGTCATAACAGCTGAGAGAAGTACTTCCTCTGTTATGACACAAGTCAAGATGCCAGTATAAGATGCTAACTCATCAACTGACATTAACTGCGCACACACACAAACTGACACAGAAAAAGCTAAACAACAGAATTATGCTACAGCCCAGGGCCAGAGAGCAGAGACTGTTAAAGTTAACCAATTTGGTCCCTGACATCGTTCTAAGTGGATCTATCAAAATGTCACTTTAAATAAAATGTTTTATACACTGTGCACTCTCTGAAGAGATATTGGGCCCACGCTGTTCCATCCCATTGGCTGACGTATGTCCTCCCTCCTTTGGATTAAGGCTAAACAAAAGGCTGGGGTCCTGCTCTCTGGTGACCATGGCAACAGGTAAAAGTGGAACAAAAGGCCCTCTGGTTTTAGGCAACGCAGGTGTTCACTTACCCCATGCCCTGCGCTGAAAATCTGCCTCCTCGCCATCCAGATACTCCTGGGGAGACAAAAAGAGCTTACTTCAGTTTCTTAGTTGGACAACTATTGTTACAAAAAAGAATGGCGGTCGTTTTAAGGAAAAATAGATTTCCTTCACTAAAGAGGATTACAGCCACTCACCGACAGTCCCTCTTCCTCTGCCTCTTCCCCGTCGGCCTCGCTCGGCACCTCTTCCAGCTACTCCAGCCTTGGCTCCATCCAAGCCATTCTCCTGACCACGAACTTGAGTTAACAAGATAGAGAAATGCATCAGATTTAGACATACAATTAGACTGCATACATGTCAAAATAATAATTGTAATTAAAATATGTTATAGTTTGGAGATCAACTGTAGCAAGAATTGTGGTACTGTACAAGAGCCTGAGTAGCACTTCATTCACAATGAACATGAATGGAAACTCTCTCACTGGATATCATATACTGAGGCACACACTGTCCCCCCTTCAGGACCACAATTAGGGCTAAGAAGAGTCTACTGGTGTGCTGCAAATGACTAGACAGTACCATAATAAACATGCAAGGAAATAAGAGCTTTAATTTCAAGAGCTACTAAATAGGTGATTACGTCTGTGCCTTGTACCATTTTAAATAACCCTTGAATAGCACACTTTACCACCTCTCCATAGAAGAACGCGCAAAAAGAAGACACTGTTACTAAGACCCTACATGCCAATTAGCATCAGGGAATTCCTAAACTTCCTGAGGTCAATATCAATATAAAATGAACAGTATATTTATACTTTGGTTGGCCACATACCTGGTGTCTGCCTCAAAGTAACTCATCACCCTGACTGTCGAGTGCCTATGCATGCGTATGGCTGTGCGATTTCATGCATGCACGTTCTTTCACCATACAAAGGCTCGGTGCCCACACAGTGCTCTCTGCTGCGGCAGGAAATCGGGAGGGAGGGTAGAGGGCAGCAGGCGATTTGAAAAGGGACACCGTACCCCTTGTTAGTAAAACGACCAAAATGAATCCACCCTTGTTAACCTGCCACCGCCCCCCCCTTCCCTAGTAGCAGAGAGTATGCAGGGGCCGAGGGGTTGTTTATTTGAATATGGTCGTCTTGTGTGCCTCCCTCATTGATTCTTTATCTGACTGAGGTTTGGGCTAGGGCTACTTAGAATGTATGGCCCCCTGACAATGGCTTTGAAACTGTGCTGTGTATTGATAATCCATTACGCTGTCCGTGGTGCTGAAGTAGCAGGTGGATTTGTAACTCTGTTCTGTCCTTCTGTCAATTTAGTCTTGGATCTATAATAAAAAATGATAAAAACTAGCCTATATACTCTATAGATGATTATACTAATGCTCAAGGCCCCTTTGCAGTCTATCTATGCATGTGCATGGCCCCAACCCATGGGAATTTGGCATGTATATTCTGTCAAGAGCATGAAGCTGTCCCATAGAAAAATAGTGACACCAGAAAGCCAAAAACCTGTAAAATACTGCAACAACTTCTTTATTTGGCAAAACACATTTATAATTTTAAAAAGCACCAGTAAAGGAATGGTAAACACTTACACTCTCGTCCCCTGCTGGAGCCACGGCCCTTGCGTGGAGCTCCACCTCGACGACGTGCTACATCTTTCTCTCCTCCTTTCTCCCTGTTCTCTTTTCCTTCCTCCCCGGTCTCTGCCTGGCTGGTCTCCTTCTGGCCTGACACCCCTTTCTTCTTCCCCACCATTTCCCAAGAGTCCTTAGGAAGAAATAAAAACAGCGTTACACTGTTGTTCCTTTAAGTTAATGTACTGCGGGTCTCACTTTGTACTGAGTTATCACGACAGAAAACAACTACTCAAGAAAAGCGAAGGTCAATTTAAGTGTATCTGTGGACCACTGCCAGCAAAACAGGACAACATGGCCAGCCAACATATGATCAAAACTAAAAGAAATGTAATCATAAACAAACAAGTTGGGTGTTGCTTGGAGGTCAGCAAGGCATTGACTTGAGAAAATTGATCAGCCAGTGAGCAAACAGTTAAAATTTCTCCTTGTGTTAAAGTCAATGTCCGACTTTGAGTTTGATTTCACGTCTGAGTTTCAAAGATGCAGCATCTTCACGTTGAGCCACAGCTACAAAGTGAAAACAATAAATTCTGTTTCTCTTCTCTGTAATTTCACCTTATTGAGCTAGTTAATTTTAAAGTCTCCAAGGACCTGACAACCCTTTATCAAGTCTGATTAATGTGCTGGCAAGACAGTTCCAATCTTTGTGGTTTTAATTTTAATGTCCAATGAACTACTAATGTTTAATTAGTTACATTTATACCAAAGCTTGTATGTAACTAATTTAGTTGGTCTTTGCTGCACTTGTGTGATTAGGCCAATTCATACATTGTACATTTTTAAGAATAGGTCATACACAAATTATCAGTTGATTACTGTATTCACCTAGTTAAATTATTTAATTCATATGGTGTGACAGCAAAACATTTGTGAAAGGATTCATTTTTCTAATGGGTCAGTGAAAACATACAATGGGCATGCAGACGTGAAATACTAAGCAACAGGGGAAGTCCAAGAAATGTGATTACAGTTAACTTCTCCATGTACCTTTTAACCTCTACATGCAGCTTTGTCGAAACTAGGAAAGCCCTGTCTTGGTCCATGTTCATTCCATGCTAGACCCTCACAGGAGCCCAACTTGTACAGCGTAAACTGCTAGTCCAATATCCTAGTTATCTAACCCAGTGTGGCACCGATTTCTCCAGAATCTGGCGCCCACAGTGCTAAGCCCTCACACAAAGCCAATACTCACAGTGTCTGGGCTACCCTCCAGCAACACGTTAATGGCTCTGTTGACATCCCCGTTGCAATCGTGCAGCGCGATCATAGACTCATCCTGGTCCTTGCCTGTGATGTCAATCAGCTGGAAAAGAAGGAGTGGCATGATGATACATAAAGGTGACCTCTGGCTGACACACAAAAAGGCTCTCATGTAGAGTTATGCAGAAGTTTTTATTTTATTTTATATAAACATACATACACCAGAACACAGAGTTAGCTACAGGGATTCAGCATCTTGATCACTGCAGTAGGTTGAACACAAGGCTCATTTTGCATAAAGAAAGTGACACCATGGCTTCTTTCAATGTCTTTGAAATTACCACATACTATTATTAAGTATGTAAATAATACATTCTCTCATCAAAAGGTCCTGACGACCTGCTTACAGAACTTTGTGACCTTGGATGCCATTTTCTGGTCTTTTTAACTTTGACGTAATCATTAATGTGGACAGACGCCAGATTCTGTGTAATGACATTGGAAAGAAATTTAAAGCTGCAGGGGTAAGATAAAAAGGTAATCTGGTTTGAGTGCAGATATCAAGTGTATGATAGTTTAGCCCAAGCAGCTCACTAGTTTGTCAATAAGTATGAAACGTCCAAGATTAATTTAATTATAGCAGCCAGTAATATCCAGGATGGCAACTAAAATTCTGAACCTCTTAACAAAAAAAAAAAGAAGAAGAAATTTACCAAAAATGCCCTTTGCCTTGTCCCTTTCTCATAACTGGAGGAACTGCCTTAAAAAAATTCTGCACTTCAAAAAAAATGTCAAGCTGTTGTATCATTACCAATTAACACATTTAAAAGGTCATTCATAGAATGTTAATTTCTGTCTAGTCCTTTCTTAAAATTCCTGTGGTTCAGACAATCCATCAACATTGTAGCCTTAATATAATTCTGATTGCTGTGTCACTGACTTTCTGTGCTTGATGACAAACCAAATCTGAAAAGTATAGTATAAGAGACACATACACACCCAATGCAAAACAACAGACATTATAGTACATGTACCCAAGCTAAAAAGTAGGTGTGGAGTGATACTTCACCATTTTCAAAAGGAGCAAGAAAAACTAGAGGAAAGCTGAAGTAGGACAAAAGGATGTACATCTGCTCACCTGTTTGACCTTTTCTTCAAAGTCTGCATCATTGTGGTCTGAAATCATCTGCGCGAGTCGGATCTGCTCTGCGGTAGCCTGTTCCAAGAGGAGTAAAACATCCAAGATTTGCAACAGAAGCACAAGATTTGCATTCTTGTAAAACAGAAAGGGCAGACATATATCGAACTATTTTTAAAATATCTAAGTCCAGCTCTGCTACTACTTTGGTTACAGTATGACATGCTGGGAAAACACTTTTCTTTGCTATTCTATGGCTGCGTACACAAACATGGCACCTTGTACTTGTGTTCTGTTTATATTGAACCTGTTCTTAAAATGTACACTGTAGCAGTGTATGAAGACAATTTTGTTTCCCTGCAATAAGTATTATATAAGGAAAATAAAATGTGACTATGAACCTATAGATATTTAAAAACCTTGGCTACTATAGGTCTTGTTAGACCCCACAATCATAACCCCCGCTTAAAGACCTGCCCAAACACTACATCGTAACTATCAAACTTGCATAATGTTAGCTGGTCAACTTAGATCAGTGACTGAGTTGATCAGTGTAATTCAGACATTTGTAAGCCCAAATGCCTAAAATCAGGGAACCCTGCTCCCAATTTTCTAAATATGTCAGTCGTGATTATCCTGTAGTGGATTCCTAGCTTTAGTCTACTTGTAACTCATCAATAGGCTGTGTAATAGGGGTGTAACTGGCACCATTTTTCACAACCTCTCACAGAGCATATTATGTTGAACTGTGCGTATGGTATTTGAAGAATATTGAATAATACGGTCCTGATCGTTGTGTGTACTGTGTAGCCAGAACATGTACCTAACAAAACAAGCATCATTAAGTAATACTCGATTTGCCTATATTAAACCCTGGCACAAATCATTGAGCATCTGGGCAGTGTGACAGATAGTGAGAGAGAGGGTACCTGAGGCCTTTGCTTGTGCTGTGTCTGGCTCTGTGTCTGCCCCTGTGTCTGCTCCCAGCTGCCCCGGGCTCGGTTCCCGCCCATGGACGTCATCATTTACAGTATATACAAATAACAGTATTTACAAAGGAATAACACCTGAGAAGAGAAGGATGAGAGATGTGTTACAGAGATGTGACTATGACCTACTTATGTCTTGCACATGTCTAGTTCACTTGAATACTACTTCCTCAACCTGTCTGGTAGCTTATTGCCTAGTTGGGGGGAGCTAGCGGCTGTATCGTGAGGACACCATCAGTTTTGTTCCAAGTGACGCCTGGAAAACGTTCACAAAGGGTGTTTTTCCACCCCTTTTCTTTGCCAATGTCTAAAGCCAAAGACACCCGCGGGTTTGACCCGGGAAGCAAGGGTGCTGCTGCACTCAAGCCTTCAAGCACATAACGTTAGCCAACTTATTTACCTCTTCAGAATATTATGCAATGCTTTCTATATCGAAATAGCCTTGGTGGCATCAGTCAACCTATATTGTGAACCAACAGTATGAGATTCACAAAGCCCAATATAGATACATCTACACAGTATTCAACACTACAAGAGACAGGATGCAAACATACACCAGACAGCCAACTAACGTTACATCACTATAGAGAACTGTTAACCTTGCTATCGAAAGCGATTCGTTAATCTTGCACACGTTACGTAAAACCCTGTTTAGACTAGCCCACAAACAAGCCTAAAGCCAGGGCCCGTCGAACATATCCAATTCCACTAGCCAGCCACATGGCCGAATTGCTAGCCAACTAGCTAATACTTGAGGGGGAAGCCTCGGTGGGCTTCCGCTTCTGGCGGCTTCACCTCATGGCGACAACGAAGCTAACTTAAACAGCCGCTAGCTAACCAGCTAAATGAGTGTCGATAACTAGCTTTATATACACCGCTGAGTTATTAGCGTTAGCTGACATAGCTTGATAGCCAACAAGTTAACTAGCTAATCAGTCACCATCGAGCAGCGAAGCTTTCATATCCGACATAACCAAAAACGCCCATGCCACAATGTTACCACTAGTTGTCCGTTAACGACTGTTGGCCGCGTTAACTATCTAACGTTGTTTCGCATAGCTAGGCAACATTAGCTAGTTAGCAACGTAGCAGCTTCATAAACAGCACTACCACTCCCAACCATTCTGGTCCCAGTATAGTCTAATGGCCGGGCTCTCGACATGGAAATCACCGAGGCTAAAGGAAGGCCTGCAGGCCCCTAAAATGAAAATAAATAACAGGCGATACTGACCAGAAACCCGGCTCAATATTAGACACTGCTACACAGCCGACCGACAAGTGGTCTCGTTGTCGGCCTTCTAGTCGGATTTAGGACAGGAAATAATTCCTGAACCCTAAATTGATACTACTAAATTGGGAAAATATAACGAACCGACTCGCTCACACAATAAGCGAGAGACTGAATTTACCTGTTTCTTTTCCACTCTGACACCACGGAGAGCTGCGTCACGTGGTTTACAGAGCGCTTCGAGGAAACAGGACCCACAACATGTGATCACACACTAAAACATTTTTTTTTTATATTATCAACATAGTTATGACATGTTAATGGTGGGGATGCACAACAGTGACTGATGAGCCGTGTGAGGGATTGCATGTATCTAATAAAAGCATATGTTTAACATTACAGTACACAGTATGAATCATAAATACAATATATATCACAATAAAGTGTATAGGGGTGTTATATATATATATATATATATATATATATACTTATAATTATA
>JAVQJD010003498.1:0-12043 GCA_036023655.1 Nannoperca australis
CACTGGAAAATGACCTGACTGAAGTGATCTGTTTATTATCTGCATTAAGTCTGGTGCTACACTATTAAAGACCCTCTTGAGGAAGTCTGTTGGTACAGGGTCAAGGCAGCAGGTTGATGATTTTAAATGCAGCACAGTTTCCTCCAGGACTTTTGTGTCTATCAGTTGAAATTGAGTCATTTTTTCTTGGAGGGAGAGGGTCACACAGGCCTGGTTTTCAGGGGACAGAGACTGTCAAGTGATGTGGTTAGTGTGGATAGCAAGGTGTTAGTGGCTATGTTAGTGCATTGCATTGTGAATGTATCAATGGGGGGAAGGGAGGATGTTAGAAGGGAGGAGAAGTGGGAGTTAGCTAATATGCCATATTAGCTAACTAAGGAAAAACACAATATAAAGGGCTTTTCTCATTGCACTTAGCCCTAACAAAAAATAGGACTAATTTGTGCACGCCAGGTTAGAACTCTTCCTTGGTAGAGATACAATATAACATATAACATATATATAATGAAATAAACAGATGATATGCAAGTAGAAAAAGGTGAGTGCAAGTGCATGAAGGTGCATGTAAACAAATTTAAGTTTAAATTTTAGTAACTGCAGCTTAATGTTGCAGTATTACTGCAGTTACTGCTTTATAATCAGCATTCATCTGATATTTATGGACTTTTGGTAACATCGTCTTTACTTCATACATCAGCTGAACTAGATTCAACTTTTTTGCTGACAACCCTCCCCGTCCACTGACTGGCTCCTTTCAATGGAATGAGAGGCCAGTGTTTTTTCATGGAGGGCTCAAGTGAGTCCAATGTGCAGTACAGTTGCACAGAGCCATAAGTAAGACTTTAGACTCTAACGCTGTGTCCCAAATTCAACCTACATAATTACTGTTAAACTGCGTTTACATGGACCTTAATATACTGCTAATAATGGAAATAAAAGCCCAATCAGAATAAAAATACTTTATGTAATCACCTCACTCAGAAGAGACTTGATCAGAAGGAATGTTCAATCAGGTTGAGATGGGGGGTTTAAGCCTTTGATAATAGGAAAACATTGGCGTCTAATAACAATGTAAACACATAATTTCTCTGTAGTTGGAACAGATATACAGATATATTCTTTCTGTGCATGTTTGCCCCACACTGGGAAACATTAGGTGATGTGACAGAGTTTCTGGGATGGACAGAAACATGGCAGCAGCAAAACTAAACTGCTCTGTGGCTGATCCAACTTTTTTGTTGGAGACCTTAGTTGCATGGAGTTACATCTACGTTGACATCTTGGAATGGAACAACAACAGGAACTGAATTACTCCATCAGATCAGGTGCATCTGAACTACTGGAATGATGGGAGTGGCGCTGGCAAGTGGTTTTTACAGATTAAACTGAACATGTTAATTAGTGAGCTTTAGAGGCGCTGGTAGGCAGGTCTTTATGCTAAGCTATTTTAACCTCCGTGAATTGTGAAAACAAAATACTGTTGATATATTTCAGAATATAAATAAAATTTGGGGCGAACAATAAAATTAAGTTTGGGCTTAAGACTTCAGAGGAACGTCCTGGTTCCTACTCTTTTTCTCTGTTCTTTGCCCTGGGCTGTCAGCTGTTATAACACCATGCAGATTAAAGCCCTCAACCTGAAGAGAAGGAGCTTCAATCAAGACCTCTCTCTGGAAAGGAAAGGTACTGCTTTTACACTTAGTGCTTTCACAGAATAACCAGAATAACCCCTTTCAAAGATATATGTTGGCTCGTGTGGCCAGTTAATTGTTTGAGTGCAGTTTTTTTTCAAAGATCTTTTACAGAAGTTGGAGTTTGGAGATTGGCCTATAGTTCTACATTCGTATACATATTCAATCTCTCAGGGGATAGAGCAGGAGGAAGGAGAACATACAGTAGTGCAGTATAATCAGTTAAATCATTGTCACATGTTATCAAAGATCAATTCATTTTTCTCCATCCATCCAGCGTCGTGGGGCTGCAGCCGGCTCACGTTTATCGAACAGCACTGTACATCGTGGGCAGGAAGAGGTACATTCACATAAATACTACACTTTAATCTCTCCGTACAGCATTTATTAGGTCAAGGCTAATGTTTTCTCCTCTCCCTCACTTTAGATTGAGTCGTGCTGCCTGTTTTACGTGAAATGTAAAGTCTGCAAAGGTTATCACTAGCAGTTCACTAGCAATTATTTTTATTGCTTAATGATTAAACGACATTTACATTTAGATTGCACATAGTTTGAGCTCTGTGCATTCAGTCCTCAAGAGCACATGCACCTGCTTAGAAAGTTTTACATTTGGATTTATGGTTATTCATTTAACGTCTAGATTTGGTTTTAACACAAGATAAAATGCACACAATAAAAGTAATAATAGTAATAATAGTGGGGTCAACTGTGACAGTTGGTTTGATCAACACTCCTGATTTCCATGTGAAAAGATGATTATTTCATATTTTCTCCAAGAGTCCTGATGTACAGCAGAGTGACAGTAACTGATGATGGTGTAAATACTTTGTGCTAAACAAAACATTTGATAAATGGACGTGAAACCCAGTTTGTTTTCAGAATGTCAAATGGTGCTGTCAGACTGCATGTAATATTGAAAAGTTAGCTGTAGGCGACCAGGTCTCGCATTGATTTACATTTGGAGAAGAAAAGACCCAAGTTTCAATTTTGTGTGGATTGAACATTGTGGCAAAACCTGCAAACAGCTGCAAAGATCTGATGTAACAAAATAGGTCATGTAGGATATTAGAAACAGAATAAGATGCATCTTGAAACAGGATAAGAAACCGAACACACCAGACTCTTTCTGTGCATTAGACCAGGCAGGTTGAAAATGGACGAGCTTTGCAATCTTTATTCATTGAGAACCTGATTTATTCCATCCTGAGTTAGAGGAGTTTGATTGCCAGAGCTGTGCCAGAGAATTGTCCTGGAGAAGATAACTTCTATCTGGGATAGATTAGATTTGGGTGGGAGGTGTTTTATTATGGTAGCGGAGAATCTATCTGATTCTACTGCGTTTTAGATTTCGGATGGGCTTTTTTCTCCACTGCATTTTCTTTCTCTGCCTGAAAACTCAATATCGGCTCTGGAGATAACGTTTACTGTGAGTTTGTATTGTGAAGGTAAAACTTCCAAGTCTCCTTTTTCAATTACTGGATTAAAAATAAACATCTCATAGATTTTTCGGGACTGAGACAAACACCTCGGAGGATTGACCTGGGGAATATTAAATGTATTTTACCCTCTGAATCTTGCTCTTAATACCAGAGTGTCTAATAATTATAAGCTATAGATGCCCAACAAACCTAGAAATCACTTGATGATTGACATTGATCGAGTGTGTTGATACAGCGAGGAGTAAACCAACCATTTATAATAAGCTTTGAGGCTCCTGTGAAGGCAGCATCACGCTGACTGAAGATAGATCCTGTCAGCTGTATCAGC
Organism: Nannoperca australis; assembly: GCA_036023655.1. Taxonomy (NCBI): domain Eukaryota; kingdom Metazoa; phylum Chordata; class Actinopteri; order Centrarchiformes; family Percichthyidae; genus Nannoperca; species Nannoperca australis. The sequence goes on from JAVQJD010003498.1 coordinate 3,459, forward strand.
AACTGAGATCAACAAGCAGCCTCATCAGAGGCACTTATTGCCGGAAATGTGCTCCTGATTTTCTTTCAGACATGATTTTTAACCCTGCATGGGCCTGAGCGGCCAGCACACTGACTGTCCATCACCCACTAAGGGTCCAGGCCACATGCTAATATAATCAATTACCTAAGAGGTTAATGTGAAGTGAAAAGGGACGCTGCCCAATTAGTTCGACTTGTTCTCCCTTGTGGTATCAATAGACTTTGGATAACACAGTGAGAGCTCAGCACCCTGTGTGGATTAATGTTTTCTCTGATTAGTGTTTTAGAGTTGTCAGTTAAGTTCTCTTTGTGGAGGAACACTAAATTTGGCCCAGCATGCAAACTTTCAGCCATAAACTGAAAGGTCATACAGGGCAAACAAGATGGAGTGTGACTAAAAGCTTACATTTAATACCAGTGTGCAGATCCTGATGTGTGGGAGTTGTTCTTTGTTTATATGTACAATATTATATTAAGCACACCTAGCAAATTCTTTTAGTCAAGTGAGCAGGGCAGATATTTGTTTTTGAGCTTTTAATTTTTTGTACCAGAGAGTTATACCTAAAGGAGCAATAAATCAACACAATACTGTGTATGTACATGGGGCTCAGTTGTAGATGAACATAACAATAAAAGATCTGAGGACGATAAACAATAAACAAGCCACCAGAATCACAAAACAGTAATCTGTAAAAAGATAAAGTCAGTGTTATTCCATATATTCTTTAATTTTAGCAAATCCAGTGAAAATACCAGTAAATCACTCCCTCCTGACTTCCCTACCCTGTCTGTCAGGACTCAGTTTAAAGCCCATTGGTTGTAATTCTGCTTTAAAAATGGTTCACAAACAGTTTAAAAAAGCTGGGCACTGTAGTTTTCAGTAAACGTTACTCAAACAGGAGTAAATACTGAATTTGTTGGGGACTATTTTCAGCAGCGGATTAAGACACATTTGGTGCAGTAGTGCAAGATTACAGCAGCAGGGCAGTGCATTTTGTATTTATTCACAATAAACAACAGTGCTCATGTTTAGTGTAGTGAAGGAACATGTCGCAGTGCAACAGTGTGGCTCATTGATGTGTTTTTATATATTTGTTGGACATCAGTGGAGCTCTGTGATCACAGAGGAAGAAGCTACACCAGGTTTGGCTACACAGACAAACTTGTTATCAATTCGTTGCTGGTTTTGTTCTTTTCACTGGTTTTGTTAACAGTAAGAAAAATATGAACTCCTCCTTTCTATTTAAAACAAATGTATGATTATTTATGATGATGCATGATTACCTCTTCACTATAACTACCTCTTCACTACCCGAGTCCTGTTCTTGGACCGTTTGCTGGATCTTTACTGCAATTAGTCAGAGAGGATAAGAGGAGGCTTTGCCAGACACTTGTGTACAGACAAAAACGTTTATGGCAATTGCTGCTGGTTGCCAATAGAGTTTGATAAATGCAACAGATTACTCACGTCCCCTGGAAATTGGCTTTCAGACCCTTTCCTTTGATCACCCATAATCTCCACATTGTATTTGCATTGTCTAATCATCCCGCCCCACCCCAGTAGCACTCAGACAGCTTTTACCATGCAGAGAACAGTTGTGTCTGACCAGACAAGAGTGGCGCAAAACAAGGTGACAGATTATTTCTATTGAACATGACATCTTTTTTTGCACTCGCACATCATCTGCCGTGGGTTGCCAACACCCTTTCAACACATTTTACATCAAGGACCACATTAGAGGCATCTGTGAGTGTACTGTGTCATCCTTGAAGGTGCATTATATGCTTTTCCTCAGTTGACAAAAAGCTACAGTAAACTCTCTGAGTCTTTCTTTGGCATTAGAAAGTTTCAAGTGTTTGGTCTGATGAATTGATGCTTTTATAATATGGATTTCTTTTTTAAAAGGAACACAGCACAAGAGTTCACAAATGGCATCATTGATCTCCATTATAGTTTCTAATGTACTACAGGATGTTTGTTCATTCTACTCTTCCAATCAATTCACAGCCTGTACAATTATGTTATTTTATTTTTAAATGCTCCATAACCAAACAGTACACCGTGATGTAACCGCTCAACTATCAGACTTATATAGAAAAGTCCTTTTATGTTTCCTCTTTTTCTGAGCGGTATCTTGATTTTTTTTTATGTCCTAAAGCAGTTTTTATGCTACAACTTACAATCCTTCTTGGAGTTACATCTGAAGCTCAAAGGTTTACTGTTTCATATGTTTCATATTGTAATTTGAGCCTCTTCCTTTGTTTCCCAGGTCCATGGGGAAGATGCATGGGCAGCGACTGTGGCCCAGGTGGCAGCCAAAGCCGGGCAGTCTGGTGTGCCCATGTGGACGGCTGGACGACGCTTCACACCAACTGTGACCAGGGCCAACGTCCTACCAACCAGAGAAACTGTTTCCGTGTGTGTGACTGGCACAAGGACCTTTATGACTGGAAACTGGGTGCCTGGAATGAGTGCGTGCCAGTTTCAGCAAGGACCTTTGGGGCCCCACGGCCGTTCACATGCAGTGGAGGCGAAGAGGGCATTCAGACCCGGGAGGTGGGCTGCATACTCAAGTCAGATGGATCTCCAGCAGAGGATGCCATCTGTGAGTACTTTGAGCCCAAGCCTCGCCTGGAGCAGGCATGTTTGATCCCTTGCCCCCAGGATTGTGTGGTTTCCGAGTATTCGCCATGGACGTCCTGCTCCAAAACGTGTGCAACAGGCCTTAGGAACAGGGTCCGTAGTGTCCTGGTTCCTCCACTTTTTGGAGGCGCGGTCTGTCCCAACCTAACTGAGTTCCAGTCTTGTAAACTGGGGCCTTGCACAGGTCCAGAGGGCATGTACAGTCTCAGGGTTGGACCGTGGAATCCTTGCGCCCTCCCCCAGACTCGGACAGCACGCCAAGTTAAGCGCAGGAAAGGTAAAGGCCAGGGGCTCAGGGAGCGAACAGGAGTCAAAGATCCAGAGACCAGGGAGCTTATCCAGAAGAAACGAACCAGGAATCGCCTAAACCGGCAAGAGAGTCCTTTCTGGGACATCCAGGTGGGCTACCAGACTCGGGAAGTGACCTGCATACACAGGAATGGGAGCGCTGTGGGACGCAAGTGAGTGGCAATATTTTTATGTTTTCTTAGTGAAAGATCGTGAGAATTATAGCTTAATGCTAAAAACTTTAGATTTAGTTTTTTGTCTCATTTTAAAATAAGGCAATTATTGACCATAGAATTACATCTATGTGTGTAATTTCATGTTTTCTTTGCACTCTCTTTCTTTGTCCATGCATCTTTGACATTAAGCTGTACTAATGGTCTTTAAGTCAGTGTGTTTCTAACAGCTAAACATGATGCCAAATTTGTCTTCTCCCTGTCAGGAAGTGACACGAGGGGGGGGGGGGGTTGTTTGTCGGGTGTGTCTTTGTCTCTGCCGTGCTGTCAGAGCAATGAGGCTGAACTACCACAGTGTATTTGATGTCAACCTCCTAGAAAAGCAACCCATTTTATGACATGAGATCAATCTTAGCCGCGACTTTTTGTGGCACTTCAAAATAAGGCAATTTCCTGGGTTTTGAAAGGATGTATAAGATATGTTCCAAGAAACAGGAACAAATCAAGTGTCACCCAAAATATTTTACTTGCTAAGCCATGAAGTAAAATTGCTGTAGTAAATCTTCTAAAATAAATAGTAATGGGAAGGTTTGTTTTCTGTATTTTAATGTTAGAACTTATGCGGATGTTAAAGGATCAGTTCACCCAAGTCAGAAAAATGTGAGATGGAAGTTCTCTAAGCGATCACAGGAAGACGATGCTGGGGGTTAGTGAAAATCTGTCTTTTTGTGATTTAGGAGTCAAGTTTGTAAAGTAAAGCGGCACAAGCAGAAGCAGAATGAGAGATAAAACAAGTCGCATCACGTAAAAGTGTCAAAATGGAAATACATCCAAGAATATATTTGAACAGGGCATTGAATTATGGCTTCATTGGGCACTATTATCCAAAATACATGCTATAACTATATGAGTGCTTCCATTATTAGTGTTAAACTCAAGTGGGATCTAAGCTCCGGCCCTGACATTATTATTGCTGGGAGCTACAAAGTCACACACTGACTGAAAATAAGATAGATCAAATGGCTTCCGAGAAATGAATGTGCCAGCAGCAGCAGCAGCAGCAGAGAACTCCACATCTGATGGGAAGGCATCATCTACGTAAACCGTTACAGTAGGTTTTCAAAAACCGTTTCAAATGAAGCCCTCCTACATAATCAATCAGACCAAATATATTTTCACAGACTGGTTAATTAACATTATTACTCATTATGCTTAATGACCTCATTTGCACTTAACCACTTCAAGGGTTGGATTGTTGTCCAATTCTTATATATATAAAAAAAGTATGTAGCCAAACAGCATTAGACATAATTGAGTTTTGAAACTGCCGTCCCTCTGGTTTGAGACGCAGTCCACCCAGATTAAAAAAAAGATTTACAGACATCCGTCTCCCCAAGATCCACAATCATTCTCCTCTTAGGTACAACTACATCAGTAAGCATGGAAGTAGCCACGTACAGTTTCTTTTGTACTGCTCCTCTTTTGCAGCTGAAAAGACACCAACATTATACTGAAACGAGTCCCCTGTTTCATTAAAGCGACACGAACCAAGCTGCTCCAGAAATGTTAACACATATAGTACGGACATGCCAGAAGACGTAACATGCTGTTCTAGCGTTTGTCTGGTTCATGGGGGTGGGGGTTCACCTGCATTACCACAACCTCTGGACCACTTTACACCGCTGATCTGCATGTACCACAGGATAACTGAAACGGATGCAATCAGATTTGTGATGTCTGACTATCAAAGGGACTTCCAAACTAGGATTTGTAGAGTATGTTGGGCTTCCACATGGCCCCACTCATTGATGCTGCGTTTAATTGTAATTTGATTCTACGTAAAATCCAATTGTGGAGGGATTCTGAACCTTATTACTCAATACAAACTTTTACAGACAACATAGTTTCGTAGCATATTAGTCGTGTAGTGACTCTGACTGAATATTCCATCCTCAGAGAAACAAAAGCTTGACCACCTGATTATAACAACTTTATACCATCTGGTACAATTTATTTGAATTTACATAAAGTTTTCAAATCTATTGCACTTTTCGTTATGTTGATGTTGTTACTATATGATATGAACCAACCATCAGTGAATTCTTGTTCTTAACATATATTGATATTATTTGTAATAACCCTCTGATGTTCATATCAGATCACTGCAAGTTAATCAGTGGTTCTTCTAAAGCGCTGCTTCTGTGGATCTGTCATCTCTTTTTCTGTTCCTCCACTGACACTAACTTACAATGTCATCGCTGTTCCCTAGAAACTTGGATTTGGGGCTTTCACGAGGTCTCTGATCTCCAGGAAAGAATCAGTGACGGTGTCAGAAGAGCAAGTCTCCGTTCATATCACATATCTGTCACATGCCACTGTACTCTTAAGACTTGATCATCTATGTACTAAATCTATTCATTAATGCTTTGTTGGCACCGAGCTCTCAGTAGTGACTGGGATCCAATATTTCAAAGGAATCGTGAAAACAACTCACATGCCCTTAGGTGCATAAATATTAATCCTTGACTTGTTTATTTCTTGCTCTGAAATATTCATAGTTGTTTTTGCCACTTTCAGAAAAGTGGAACAAACTTCCCAGTGAAGTAATAACCCAGTCAGATCCTAGCCAGGCGCTCTCTGAACATCTTGCTCCCTTCATTTCCAATTTTGTTTGATGAACATCTGTCATTGGGCCTTTACTTTCTCCATAGTCCTCGACTCGTCCCAAACAGGCCACTTCCTTAAAACTCAGTCTTCTGCTTGTGTCCTATTAATCACGCTTGCACCGAGTGGGTGGATCACATTTTTACATCAGTGCATTTAATGCAGAAGATCCTATTTGGTGCCATCATTTTCTTTCTCATCTTTTTTTACATTCATTCTCCTCTGATGTTTTTTTTTCCTCGAAGGCTCCCAAGTTGTAAAAAATCTTTTTTAATCACTTGACCTACATCGAATTATGTTTTTAGACAATTGCAGCAGTTTTTATGGATGCAGTTCAAGTAAAGACCACATTGAAATATTGACTTTATTTATTTTGTCTGAAAGCCCTTCGAGCCCATTGCCGAAAGTTACAGTGTGAAACCTAAAGGCTTAAAACGAAAAATTTTCAGACATCATCTTACTTATTTAAATAGAGAATGATTGTGTCCTCATTCTGTCTGAATGACTGAGATGAAGAAATAATGACTTCTTTTTGCAACTTTGAAATCTCCACGAAAATGCTCGGGCATGCATACAACAAACGGCAAAGACTCAAAGGATCCAGTCGCAGCGAAAATGGGTCATTGGCTGCATTAGGGGCTTTTTAAAACACAAGAAGTTCTATCGGAGGCAGGAAATCGAGCCATCACCCTCAGTGCTTCACATTTACGGTTTAAATTCCTCATTGTTTTCCTCCGATGCAACATGAGCCGGCACACCAAGCGTGTTTGGCAGAAAAACAAAACAATAAAGATTTTTCACAGTTCTCACTTCAGCACTTCAAAGACTGCAGAGGTGTTTTAATCTGCAAAGACACAGGAGTTAAAGGGAGAAAAAAAAAACACAGCTCCATACTCTGCTCATACATTTCCTCATTTATACTAAAAGTCTGAGTTGCTGGAGGTGAAGTGTGGTGGCAACGTCTAAATGAGAGGTTTCTAAATGAAGCAGAGCTGTAATTAGCACTAATAGCTCGTCAGCTGCAGCGCCTCAAGGGAAAAGACATCCAGACTGAGTAGCAGAAAGCAGTCGGCTTTAGTTAGAACAAATTTCTAATGATTCGGTAGGGGCCTAAAGAGGACAAGTTATTCGTTACAACTAAATGCTATTTAGATGATCAAAAGATGTGTGTGAGCGATTGATCAGAGGTTGTTGTGGTTATCTTAACACGTAGGACTGAAGGATCCTCACACCATGTCGCACCACTCCTTGTTCTTCTCCTAATGTGAAACTGATTATGCAGGGCGTATGCTAATGAGAGTAGCTAATGACAAAATGTGGCACCAGTCAAGGGCAGAGAGTTGAAAGTGAAGCTTTGCAAACCACTCGCAGTGACACATTTCTGTTGCTCTGACTTGCTCAAAGACCAAAAACTGTGGCTTTAAGGCAAATTTGCACACTGACATTAAAATGGCAGCGAGAGGCAACTGAATGATTTAACATCACTGTAATGAGACGTCGTCAGTAAGCCGCACACTGCATGACTCTGTTTACCATTCAAATGCTCTGTGACGAGTTGATGCCAGAGGATAACAAACAGATAAAAGGATTAACCTTTGGAGAGTTGTAATGCTTATTTTCTTACTGTTTGTATTTGATTCTCAAGCTGAGATTTATCAGTTAGCGCAGGTCAATCTACAGAACATGAATTCTGATAAGCGATTCATCATTTAAGTCCTTTATCAAGAAAATCTGCCAAACAATTGCTTCTTAAATGTTGGAACTTCATCACTGTAACCATAAGAAATAGTTTGAATTGTGGGGAATTGCGCTCGTTTGCTTTCTTCCCGAGAGTTAGAAGAGAAGATCGATTCCTCTCTGATATCTGTACCCTAAATATAACGCTCTGGCTCTGTCCAAAAATAAAATGATCTGCATACCAGCACCTCCAAAACTCACAAACGAACATGTTACGTCTTGTTTGTTCAATGTAAAAATGACCAGTTGTGGTTTTCCGGAGTGTCATGTGACGGATTATTTCTTGTCCGGGAGCAGTGACTTCCTGGAGTCTTTAGCTGAGTGACTCTACAAGGTCTCCATTACAACATATATATGTTACTACATTTAGGAATTTAGCATTTATTCTACCCCCATCAGTCTCATAACTGCACCTCCCCTCCTTCCTGCACCCCTCCTCTTTATCTTTTTCTAGCCTGTGCACTCAAAGAGATCTGCCGCTGACCGTCCAGTCCTGCGTCCTCCCCAAAGACTGCCAGATGACCGACTGGGCCGAGTGGGGCCCCTGCTCCAAAACCTGCGTGGCCCCCGAGTCTCCCACAGGCAATCGCACTCGCAGCAGACAGGTGCTCCAGTTCCCTGTGGGCGAGGGGGCGGAGTGCCTGCCGCTGGAGGAGTCGGAGTCGTGCGAACCTCCGGGTGAGGGGGTGCCGCCCTGCGCCAAGTGAGTTCTTCTTGATGACGGGGGGGGGGGGGGACTCGACAGGCGCTCATGTTTCACAGGGATTCAGCTGCATGTTAGGCTGTGGTGATAGCCTCCTCTGGTTACAGCATTGTGAAGACCTGTAGTGCGAAACACACTGCAGGGATTCATTCTGCACTCAGATAAAGCTGAAGTAAAAATAGAGTGTTTGTTTTTCAACCTGGCTGAGGCTGCACACGCTGTTGACTTCCCTTTGCTCAAATCACCAAGCTAATTTGCCCTCCTGGGTGGCCCATGGGTGTGTGTGTGTGTGTGTGTGTGTGTGTGTGTGTGTGTGTGTGTGTGTGTGTCTGTGTGGGGCTTTTCATGTCATTGCG